>PJEM01008320.1:0-84102 GCA_004023845.1 Helogale parvula
CAGCAGAGTCCACTACAAGTTTTACGACATACATCTGGCAATGTCAGATAAGCAAAACAACAGAGTCCATATGGTTACTCAAGCGGGTTGTTTGCACACTTTAGGGAGGGAAGCATTTCAGCTTATCTTAGACCACTATTTGAAAAACGACTTCAATTCCATGGTCACTCTAGCGCCTGAAATTTTCCATTCCTACAGTGACACCTCCAGTTTTATTCTTCTTTTTAAAGATTGCTTTGACTATTTGGGGTCTTTTGTGGTTCCATACAAATTTTAGGATTATTTATTCTAGTTCTATCAAAAGTGCGGTGGTATTTTGACAGGGGGTTCATTACATCTGTACATTGTTCTGAGTAGTACAGACATTTTAACAATATTTGTTCTCCCAAACCATGAGCAAAAGATATCATTCCATTTGACTGTGTCTTCTTCAATTTCTTTCATTATTGTGTTTCACAGTTTTCAGAGTACAAATCTTCTTCTTTGGTTAAGTTTATTCCCAGGTATGTTACTGTTTTTGGGGCAATTGTAAATTGAATTGTTTTCTTAATTTCTCTTTATGATGCTTCATTATTATGTATAGAAATGCCACAGATTTCTGTATATTGCTTTTATGTCCTGCACAAGTCAGAGGCTTCTTATACACACTGAGGGTTCCAAAACTCAGTTCCTCTTAAATGTTCTTGGGGTCTGTGGACTCCAACTAGGTTTGTCTAACAGATTTCCAACAGATACTCATCAATCCCTAAATATACTTCGTTAGAGCAGGACTCCATTTACAAGAACAGTAATCCATGATAAAACATCCCTTTTAGGCATCTTTGTGGCTTTTAGGTACTTTCAGCTAAGGGAGGTCACAATTCCTTTCTAAAATTGCTATGGCTGTGATAGACCTCCCACTGATAAAAGACGGAAGGATATATACAGAATACAGGGTATGCACGCACTGGCGGAGGACAGGCTTCTAGGGAACACAGAAATGCCACCACCAGATGGAAAGTATGACGGATAGCCGAAACTCCAAGTGTGTAAGAAACATCAGCGCTTCCCTTGGCTTCCGAGGTTTCTTCCGCATCTAATATGTTCTAGATCTATGTTCAGAAACCACCTCCTCCATCCAGACTTCACACCGATTTCAACACCTTTTTCGAAGTCTGATGCCTTCACACCACTCACCCTCTCCACCACCACCCAGAAGGAAGCTTCCACACTGTCCTTCACTAATGCTCCTGTTTAACGTAGGACCCTTTTCCTCCTGTTCACCAGCATCGACTCCAAATGCCATCACCCATCTTCCAAGTCATCTGATCTCCCACTTTCCCCTATGAGTTTGCCGTGGAGAACTTCGCTGCCCTTGGATGTCTAAGCAAGCATTTCATAACATTCTTCCAGCAGCAGTCTGAATGCTCAAGTTGGGCATGTGTGTCCATTAAGGAAAAGAGCTCACCCATCTTCTTCGTTATTGCCAGTAACTATCATGTAAGCTATTTATTGAGTCCCCTGTGATGTTCTAGGTTCCGTCCATAATTTTAATTTATCATATCTGCTCTTGAGTACAGGGGAAAATATATTATTACCCCTGTCGAAGAGGAGCCAGTGGAGGCTCAGAAATGTGAAGCTACTTGCCCAAGTTCACAGACACGGATAATCAGCAGAGCAGGAATTCAAACCAGAATTTTGCCTGACCTCACTATCCATGCCTTCCTGCTACATAGGGCTTCCTTCCACCTTAATACTTTACGGGAAAGTGTTATGAAGGCCGTGCCGCCCTGGGCCTGAACAGTGCCCGTTATGGAGAACTCACCCCTACCCTGTTCTTCCTGCACACTTGGATTCACTCAACAGACTGAAGAATGGAACGGGAGACCCTTAGTTCTCTCCAGACAATAAATCATCAGCTTTTTATCTGTCACTGGCTCGATTTTCCAAAGATTTGTTTTCGTCAGTTTAATGAATTATTGGATCACCTGGAAATTGCTCAGAATTAACCTGTGGCTGACATTAATGGATCTGCAACACAAGTGTCGCGCTCTCTCTAACCAGTCCAATCCATCCTTTCGCGAGGGGGCCAGCTGCCCCGCACGCGGCGATCCGTTTATGTTGCTGCTGCATCGGCCTGTGTCTGCGGACTGGTGAGCAGCCCCAGAGGCGCGTCAGGAGCCCGGGAACCGCCTGCTCCTTCCGCCCTGCCTGTGCCTGCAGGAGCTGGGAACCCTAATAAATCCCTTGACAAGTGGCCACACGATGCCCTAGCTCTGTGAGGAGCCAGGCTTCTTTGGCAAGGGTTGGGCTTCATTGTTAGGATCCACTCTACATCCCCAACTACCCTCCAGCCCTCTTCGCTAATCCAGCCGGTTCTCTCCACCTCCCCAATCCCCAGCCTAGTCAGGCTGCCCCTGCTCCATGCCTGAGTTGGTACAAAGCACGACATCCTCATCCTCCTTGTTCCCACCCCTCCCTCCAATAACCCGCTCTCCACAGAGTGACCGCTGTAATCAAATAATCAAATCCACTTTGCTTGACATTCTCGGGGCCTTCCCACTGTGTTTGGAATGAGACCCCACGAGAGTGTCAGGGACCTGGCTCTGCCTCCCTCCCGGCACACCTAGGACCTCGCCCTGAGCGCTCGCTCCGCCCCAGTCACTTTGGCCTGTGGCCTGCCCACACTCCACCCTCGTATTTTGATCTGTTTTGCTCACAGCTGTATTCACAGCACCTATGACAGAGCGTGACACACAGCAAGTACTTACTCTATCGGCTTAATTCATCAATCGGTTATTTTCGAGGTCCTAAGAACACTGTGGAGAATGAGGTGACAGAGGGCTTCTGATGGCTCGTTGGGTAGTTTGACAGCCAAGGTCAGCTCCTAGGAAGTCCGGCTCGCTGTGCTCCCCTACCTCCTCCCTTCACGCGCACATTCTAGACCGTCTAGACTGTCTCTAGACCAGAAATCAGCACGCTTTTTCCCTGCAGAGGGCCAGAGAGTGATTATTTGCAGACGGTTCAGCCTCTGTTCCGCTCCTCACTTCTGCTGTTGTTGTGCAAAAACAGGCCTAGACAGTACGTAAATGAATGGCCTCATGTGTGCCAGTAGCTTTTCCTACCTGCAGTAGGCTGGATCTGGCCCAGTGGCTGTAGTCTGCTGCAGCCTGCTTAAACTCTGAGTTCCTGGGGAGCCCTAATGCATGGCTGGCCACCACTCAGAGTCCGCTGGAGAAGGTCCAATATGATGGAGGCAGGAATTCACCCAGTCGTGTGGAAATCCAGAAGGCCATCTTCATAGCCTTCCATTTCTGGGACCAGCCTTTCACATCATAAATTTTTTTTAATGTTTTTTATTTATTTTTTTGAGAGATAGAGAGAGACAGCATGAGCAGGGGAGGGTCGGAGAAAGAGGGAGACACAGAATCTGAAGCAGGCTCCAGGCTCTGAGCTAGCTGCCAGCACAGAGCCCAGTGCGGGGCTCGAACCCACAAACCGTGAGATCATGACCTGAGCTGAAGTCGGATGCTCAACCGACTGAGCCCCCCAGGGGACCCCCAGCCTTTCACATCTTGAGTATTGGAATCAGGTCTGCCTTCCCCAGTGGCTTGCCCCACTCACAAGCTCCGCAGCTTTGAACGAGTTCCCAAATTGTTTTCAGTCTTTCTCCTATAAAATGGGATGAACTAATCTCTTAGGGGTCTTGTAAAGAGCAAAGGAGATAACAAGTGATTCCAGATGACTTGAGAATCAGTCACCCGCCCTTCCCACGGCATGCGCGCGCCCGCATGCGCGCGCACACACACACACATGCATGTGTGCGGCTGCAAAAATAGTTGCAGTTGTCAGTGTTCGGTTAACAACCTGGCTTTTGTCCTCCTGAGTGATGTGTATAATCTAGAGATGCAGCTGAATTCCTCAGGACAAAGGAAGGCATTTCTTTTGTGATGCTTTAGGGGAAAAGGAGAGCGATGAGGCAACTGGCAAGAAGACAAGATTCGGTTGGGAAAAAAAAAATTGGTGTTTGAGGGAGATTTTCATCCCAAAAGTGGTGTCTGATGGTAAAACCGCTTTCCCTTTTGTACCCATGGGACTCCAGTTAAACGTCTTTTTCTTCTTACTGCGCTGGGGAGGGTGGGACCTGTTTGTTTTCAGGAGGGGCTAATCTGCAGAAAAGCCGAACCCTACTTCTTTTAGGCATGAGCTGAGAACAAGTGATTCCCTTGCCTGGCACGTGCAAGGGTCAGTAAATGCTACTTAGTTCCATTCTCATCTCCCCTTAATCATTTCATCTTTACCAAAAAAAAAAAAAATCATGTAATTCAGACTCAGTGCCAAAAATCCGTAAGTCTCAAGTACTGGGTGTTTGTGGAAGGATGAGAGTAATTCAAATGAGGCTTGCCCAGTAGACATCCCTCAAGGATCCCTAAGAATGGCTTGCAATTAGCATACTCATTCTTAATATATAAATGGATGCTTCTAAAGTGCTGAAGTAGGCTTGAAAGCAATTTGACTATTAGTAGTCAGAGCATTCTTTTTGCAACCTTTCCCCCAGCGTTCACACTGCTTATGGAGAAGATTTTCCAAAGGGTGGAGGGAATTAGAGACCAGCCCTTGCCAGAATGATCACAAATTACAAATAAATAATAGTTGTTGCCTAGTGCTCCCCGGGAGAGAGAGCTCAACTTTGAGTCCTGGGAGAGAGAACTTAACGAGGTTCCGGTTGCCATTTTCCCGTATATGAATTTTATGATCTCGGATACATCACTTATTCTCTCTGTGTTTCAGAATCCTAAGAAATCAGAAAAGATCTTGTGCCCATGGATGGGAGGACTTCATATTGTTAGCGTGTCAGTGTACCTAACGTGATCTATAGATTTTCCTGGCGTTTTGTCACATCGGAACTGTGATTCAGTTCCTGGGTGAAGGTGCTCGAAAAAGCTCTTATTCTTGTTTTTCGTCCTCCCGTGAGTCTGGAGATATGCAGACACACACACACACACACACACACACATTTTTTTGCTAGTGCTTTGGTGTCATATATAAGAATCCTGCTAAATCCAAGATCATGACGCTGTATCCTTGTGTTTTCTGCCCCAGAGTTTTATGGTTTTAGCTCCTATATTTAGATCATCGATCTATTCTGAGTTCATTTTTTTGTCTAAAGAGTGAGGTCAGGCCGTCCCACTTCAGCCTTTTACATGTGGAAACGCACTTGGCCCAGTACCAGTTGTCAAAGAGACTATTCTTTCCCCGCTGAATGGCCTTGGCCCCCTTGTCAAAAGTCAATTGGCCATAGATATGTGGGCTTATTTCTGGATTCTCAGTTCTGTTCCACCAGTTTATATGTCTGTCTTTATGCCCATACCACACCATTTTAATTACTATAGCTTTGCAGTAAGTTTTGAAATGGGGAACTACAAGTGTCCAACATTGTTCTTTTTCAAGATTGTTTTGGCTGTTCAAGGCCCCCTGCCATTCCATATGAATTTGAATAATAGCTTTTCTCATTTCTGCAAAAGAGGCCTTAAGATCCCATAGACCGTAAGAAACAAGATTTGATAGCCATTGAATCTATACATCACTTTCTGTATGTCAACATCGTACCAATATTAAATCTTCCAATCTGTGAACACAGGACATACTGCCATTTATTTAGGTCTTCTTTAATTTCTTTCAACAATATCTTTTTAGTTTTTAGTGTACAATCCTTTTTACCTCCCTTTTTAAATTTGTTTCCAGGTATTTTATTCTTTTGGATGTTTTTGTAAATGAGATTCCTTTCTTAATTTCCTTTTGGGATTATTCATTGCAGGGATGTGGATACAATGTGTATCCATCTTGCCCCCATCAGCAACGTGGCTGAATTAGTTCCTTAGCTCTTTTAGCCTTCTTTTAGATTCTTTGAGATTTTCTCTATATAAGATCATGTCATACACAAACAGATCATTTTCCTTCTTTTCCATTTTGGATGCCCCTCAATTATTTTTCTTGTCTAATTGCTCTGGCTAGAACTCCAGCACAATGTTAAATACTAGTTGGGGAAAAAAGGCATCCTTGTTTTGTTCCTGGTTTTAGGGGAAAAGCATTCAGACTTTCTCCATCGAGTGAAATTTTTCACATATGCTTTTATTGTGTTAAGGAAGTTCTCTTCTTTTCCTTGTTCTCTGATATTTTTTATCATTAAAGTGTGTTGGATTTTGCCAAAAGACTTTTCTTCATCTTTTGAGACGATTATATAGTTTTCTTCATTCTGCTAATCTGATGTATCACACTGATTCATTTTCTTATGTTGAATCACCCTTGCATTCCTGGGATAAATCCTGCTTGGCCATGGCATAAAATCCTTGTTAATATGCTGTTGGGTTCTCTTTGCTAGCATTTACTGATTTAAAACAATATTTTTAATAAAAGGCAAATAGTTGACAATTCCATCGCAACCATGACGTAATGAACAGAGGTCCACTCTCTCCTGTCTGCCTGTAACTAACTTGTCTCCCTAGTACTAGCGCTAGATTTGTACTCTGATGATATGTTTGCTGTATAGAGGGTAGTATAGTAAAATAGCTGATCTTTTGCATCCTTAAGTGTGTGCCTATGTGTATGTGTGTGTTTGTGCACTTGAAGCCGCATAACTTAGCAGTCAGTCAGGGGGCTTTGGCGTCAGAAAGATCTGCACGTAACTGCTGGTTCTGTCACATACCATCCTTGGGAACCTGGGTAGTATCTTAGCTTCACTGAGCTTTGGTTTCATCACCGGAATATTTAATCTGTAGCTCTCAGAGCAGCTAAAAAAGAAAAAAAGCAGATGAGACATTGTATGCAAAACACAGCACAATGCCTAGCACAAAACAAAGTCTCAATAAGAAGAGCAATTCGCTTCTCAGGTGTATTTAGATCTAACACATTGTAATCATGTTTCATTTGAGTATTCCCCAGGAAGTTAGTTTTGTTCAGAAAAACTGTTAACATGTCCTTCTGATGGAGGTTGTGATTCCATCTACCCAGCCAGATGTCCTGTGGAAAGAGTTCCATAAGGCATCCAGATGAAGACAGTGAAGACTGGGGGTGTCGCCATCTCACGCCCATGCGAGGTGCAGAGCCGCAGCCCCAGCGATGTTCCTTGCGGCCCCGCTTTGTCAGGGGGAATGGGGGTTCAGCCTCATTCAGCCTGGTCCTTCCCTGGCGATCTCCTTCCTGGGCCAAGGGAAGGGTGCAATTCCCCAGTCAGCCACCAGGTGGCAGATGACCATTTCCAGGAAGGAAGTTTCGCTGAGCGAATGCCCAGAACGGAGGCCTATTGGAATTTAAAAGAAGGTCAGGTATTGAGCCCCAGCCTAAAGTCCCGGCCTAGTTACAACTCAGTAGAAGAGAAATGGCTAATGCTGGTGCTTCTCTTGTTTTTCTGCTTTTTCTCAAGAAAGAGCGTTTTGTAGACCATGGACTCGCCTTCCCCTGTCCAGTTCCAGGAGCGGGGCAGCAAGCATGAAACTGAAGTGCGCTCCAAGAACCGCTGTGACAGGGCTTCCGAGTGAGGCCGGACTCGTGGCAGCGCCTCCGCAGACGGGGGTGGTGAGAATCACTGAGGGAGCACACGCCGTGTGGGGAGCCGGCTGTGCTCAGATCCAGGCACTCTCAGGGGGAAAAAAACAAACAAACAAACCCTGGCCTCACTGCTGCTCTAAAAAGGAAAGTTAATTAAAAATAATTTTTTTAAGTTTTTTTTCTCTCAGAATATTAAGGGGCCAAAAGTTTACAATCTACTGATGCAGGCTGGGATCCCGTTTTTTAAATATGCAGAGGGATGAGGCTGGTATTTTTATCCTCCCTCATCACCTCCTGGGCCACTCTGGAGAACCTTAAATAGGGTGGCCACAGATTTCATCCCCGGGGCATTTAGACCTGCCTCCTGCTGGGTCGTGGGGAAGGCTTCGGGGCCCAGAGGACTTTCCTAATGGGATTTCAGGTACCACACCAGCTGTGCCACACTCCATGCTTCCTCGTGACCCCTGGACAAGAACAGGGGTCTTAACCCTTCCTGTGCCAAGGACCCCTTCTGCAGCCTGAGGTCACCCGCAGGCTCCTTCTTACAAGGATGTTTTTAAATGCATAAAATACACTACATTGCATTACAAAAGAAGCCTGTAATTTGATATTAGCTCTGATTTCTGCAAGCGAAAAGCCGCAGATATTACTAATACTATAGTCATTTTTTGTGTATATTCGTAAGGGACTGAAATGCTCGGTGTTAAGTGGAACTTTGTGAAAACTGAGAAGCAATTTTTTCTCACCCAGTTCACAGACTCCTGAATTCTAGGTACTCTGGGTCAGTGGGTCTCAGGTGAAGAACAAAACCATGTTATTGCCGCCACCTGAGGCGTCCTGAGCAGTGAGATTTTGTTGTTTATTTCAGCAACAGACATTCCATTATGCCCCTTGGAATCTAAGCGAATTGATTCAGAACACACAGCTTATCGCCTTTTTTTAATTATGAGACTGAGAAAAACTACAAGTGCACCTTATGTTGAGGGAAAAATCCATCTAATTGGTATTGAATGGTATCAACAGCTAATTTTTTTAACACGGCAATTCTACATAGAGCAAATTGGTTTAGATGATCAATGGAAAAACAATACTGTTTTAGGGCTTAATGAGAACAATTCTTCCTTTCCTTAAAAAGTTCTCTCTTTGTGGCCGGATTGATATGCCACTTATCAACTGCCACATCACTTTTCATTAGAAAGAAAGAGAGAAAGAAAGAGACTTTCCTGAAAACGTTTAGCCCTGCGGATGTTAGTGTGTGCGCACGTGTGTGCCTTATGCGCCAGACTTGTGATGCAGAGGTGAATCGTCCCACACCGCACAGCCATCTCAGATTGTTTCCAAAACAGCTCAAAGAGGCGGAAGATACAGAGAGGCGTGAGAGATCCAGAGGGCAGAGATTCCTCCCTCCTGCCTAGATCCCCTGAAACGGAAGTTTCTGCGTCTCTCGTCCTTTGTCACATCAGTTACGGTGACGTCGTACTGTTAGGAGTTCCACCCTCATGACACTTTCCCCAGTTTGAAGGATCAAAAAAAAAAAACCAGTAAAGAGTTTTAGGGTGTTCCTATTTTGACTTTTCCCTGCCTACGAGACCCTACTGCCTCTGGAAGCAGAGCCCTGAGTACAGTTACTTCCTACTTCCCTGCAGCTCCTCCCCAGCGCAAATGCTTTGTCTGAAAATAATCCCTATGGAGTGAGTTACGTAATGGTTTGGCGAAGTCAGGGCCTGTCAGAACCACCTGACATAAGGTCATTTCAGTACAAAACCAAGCCAGAAGTGTGAGTGGGTCAAGACAGTCAATTCTAGGTGGAGAAAAAGGAATGAACCACCTGTGAGGGTGAAGAATCCATGCCTCTTCTCATTACGCGTCACGCTGTCGGCGTCTTTCCATGTTGTCTTCCGGGATTGTCTAGGTAGAGCATTGAGAGCTTAGTTGAACTTAGACCAAGAAATTCCACGTCTTTATGGATGCCTGCCTCTTGTGTGTCTCTACTCACGTGTACACCTACATGTCTGTGTCTTGTATGTGTTTGATTCAGTGTGTCTGTGTGTTTGTGTGTGTGTGTCAATATGTTTTATGGTGTAAATGCCAATGTGCATTGTGGGTTGAACAACATGGTAGACATTGCATCGGGCTGAGCTCCAGGATGACGCTCTGTATGTTGCTTAACAAATGCCACCAAAGAAGAGAAACCAGTCGTCCTTCGTATATTCAAGGGCCCTAGGTACTGAGAAACTCCCTGAGAAGGAAAACAGAAGCCCTAAATCTGGAATCATCTGACACCCCATTTCAAGGAGCGAAAGTGGAAGCGTTGAGCTGAAATTAAGAGGCTCAGCAAAACTGTTCTTTTTACATTTCACCAAGCCAAACTGTGTAATGGAGTTGAATGCAAACTTGGGATGGATTTTTAAGATAAACGTGAGACATTTGTTGCGTGAATGAACATAGTATGGGAAAGTATGAGAGACACAGATAGTAAGGCTGACTGGTACTAGGCTGGGGAGGGCGTTGAATGCGAAAGTCAAGGCAAATGACCCTGGGGGAGCCATCAATGGCTCTGGGCAAGGTGTGTCACAGTGAAGGGCAGCTGTGCCATCCCCAGGGTGGTCCTAGCATTGGCCATCGTCTTTCTCACAGACCGATGTGGGCATATTCTGGCAGGTATATGATTGAGTTCCTCACGGAAATGAAACCAGGTCACTTCGAGGCCTACATTCCACTGACTGCCTAACTCCAGGCTCTGCTATGCTCTCATTTTTTTGAATTGCCTAAATGCTCATTCTTTTTTTTATGTTTATTTATTTTTGAGAGAGATAGACACAGAACACAAGCAGGGGAGGGACAGATAGAGAAGGAGACACAGAATCTGAAGCAGATCCAGGCCATGAACTGTCAGCACAGAGCCGATGTGGGGCTTAAACTCACAAGCCATGAGATCATGACCTGAGCCGAAGTCAGATGTTTAACCATCTGAGACGCTCAGGTGCCCCCTAAATGCCCATTCTTACCTATTTACTTTCTTAGTTCATTTAACAAATGCATTTTAAGGACCTACCATGTTGGAGGCCTTGTCCTTGGTACTGGAGATTGAGCAGTGAACAGAACAAATCAACAGCCTGTCCTCATGGAGCATTCAGTCTAGTTGGGAGAGAGACAAAGCATACATTAAACCAGCAAATTGTGTACCACATTAGGTTGGAATAAGTGCTTAGGACAAAAAACCCTGGGGAAGCAGACAGGGGAGGTAGGAAGCAATGGGCCATTTAGAACTTTTAAGTAGAGCTGTCAGGGAAGGTGGTGTTTAGGGTGAGAGCTGAGGACATGAGGAGCAAGCAGGTGTCTTGAGAAATACAGTTTTAAGCAGTGAAAACAGCACATTCAAAGGCCCTGGGGTAGGCACTTATCTGCCTGCCACGGTCCAGGGATTCTGAAGAGGCCAGTGTGGCTGGAGCAAGTGAATGTGGGGGGAGATTTGGTCAGAGAGGGGATGGAGATCATACTCAACACATTGATTCAATGTGATTTCTGGAAAGACAGAGCTGTGGGAGGTCAGGAACAAAGCTAGCATTCTTCAAAACAGCGTCTGGACCCATGTCCGCATAATGAAGCCACAGTTTCTGGTATGTTTTAGAAAGATGCTCAGAGCCAACCGTGGGCTGTAGCAACACTGGCAAGCTGTGGCAGTAAGCCGGGGACCCCATCTAATTTCCAGATGGCCTGGTTGCAATCTTCACACTGGAGGCTCTGAGGTCCGTGTTCCGGTATCTGAAACCGCTTTCTCTCCAGAGAAGGGACTTGTCCTCTACCGTCTCTTGAACCCACCAGGCACTGTGAAACCAGTGGGGGTGACCAAAAATATCCAGATCTCTGTTTTCAGGGAAACTATCAGACCCAGGCTCCCTTTGATCCTACCCCCGTTCTGTCTTCTTTTCAAACACATCTGGATTTCAAAGGAAATCGAAGCCACGTGTAACCAATGAATCAGAGACACTGAAACATCGGGTGGGTTTACACAATCCATTTAATATTTCAACTCTTTCCATGCCAATCTGTCTTCCCTCTTCCCTTCCTTTCGTTTTTTCCCTCTTCTCCCTCTTCTAAAGATTCTCCTTGTACGCGGAGGCAAAAGTGGTTTTTGTTGTTTGGGGGTTTCTGGGTTTCTTTTTTTGGGTAACCAGACATTTTGCCTGCAAAGACTAGAGCTCTGCCTCCCTCTTCTCGCTAACACCCCTTGGTATGTCCCCCAGACTCAGCCCTCTGTGGCTTCTTATTCCACGGGCTCCCTCCCTTGCCAGGAGGCTGCCATTTCACCTGGCCCCTCACCCCTCCAGGCCTGGCTCTGCAGGGGCACCCACATGGAATAGAGTAAGTGGAGGTCATTGCATATTATCTAGAAGGAGCTGTAATTTGGCAGAGGGTATTTTTATCACTATTCTGCAAATTGCCTCAAAAGCAATGGCACTTAAAAAAGAGGCAGTTTGTTAATAAGGCGGCATGGAACAGGCTAATTCCAGTCACGACGTGCCTGCCATGCTCAACTGCTATTTGAAGAGAAATCCTTCTTGCTTTAGAAGTGTATTTGGCATGGTGTATGTAACAAACATGAAGAGACCCTGATTCAATCCAGTCTGGCATTACTGGAGAGAAATCCAGCCGGAAACGATCCCGGGGTAGCAGTGGGCTTGGCCTCCTCCCACTTGAGGGGTGAGATTTGTCCTCACCAAAAATACGTCCTTTACCATCCCCACTACCCCATGGATTCTCTGCACTCGTCACTCTGAGTGCAAATGTGTTCACGTCTTGTTTGTGTTTCCAGTTAAACTCTGGCTCGTCTTTACCGGTGGGACGTTAAGTACTCCAATTAGAACCTTCCGCCCTGGCCCTAGTCTTCCAGGACTTATCCAGGCTCCAGGGAATCAGGCCATTGGCAAGGAGCTGAGGCCAGGAGTGGGCTCCGCCCGTCGCTGCTGTTGCTTCTCGCAGCCACATGGGGTCGCTGTTGAAGGCTGGTTCTGCCCAGCCCCGAGATGCTAAATCCCATCAGAGGCTGCCGTGGTTCTGTGAGAGTGCACAGTCCACTTCCTTGGGGTGGAGCCAACAGTGTTTTGTGCTCATTTTTGTCACTTTACAACGCGATCAGCCACTGTTCTCAGGAGCGCAGGCATGGTGTTTCGGTGCCCGGGTCTCTGAGAGCTTCCGGCCGCAGCCACAGCTATACCCAAATACCTCACCTCTGCGTTGTGGAACTGAGCGCTGTAACTGTCGCAGGTCTACACCACAGCTAGGACCCACCCCTTTCTTTGAAGTCATCTTATTTTAGGAGTCTTGTTGCCCTTCCTTGCTCCTTGGCCGTGGCCAGGGTCTCCTGGTCAACCTGGGCGACTCGGTGAATAACATGCCCCCTTCCCGCATACCCACCCCCCCTCCAAAACACACATATGCACACCTAAGTCATGGAGGTGCCTGGGCCCAACGAAGAACTACATGTCCCAGCTTCCCTCGCAGATAGGAGCAGCCAGTGAGATGTGAGGGGAGGCCCTTGGGTGGGGCCACTGGGAAATAGCTCTCCATCTTTTCCCTTTGCTTCCATTTAGAGGCCAGACTTGTGAGAGAGCCCCAAGAAGCCCTCTTGGACCACGAAGTGACCCAGAGGATGGAAACCATGAGATAGGGATTTTGGGGAGAAAAAGATAGGAAGAGTGTGGGTATCTCATGACCAAAGAGCTGCTCCACCATCTTTGTACTCTTCTTCTGATTCAGCTTGGAGCTGGGCTTCTCAGACTTCCGTATGCACACCAATCATCTGCGAAAATGCAGATTCGGGGGAGGCCTGGGATTCTGCAGTTCTCACACAATCCCCGATTAGGGCTGCCAGATAAAATACGAGCTCACGGTGAAATTGGAACTTTAGAGAAACAACAGATGAATTTTTAGTGTAAGTATGCTCTAAATGTCATTGCATGGGATATACTTATGCTAAAAAATGTTTGTGTAAGTACGATCCAAATCTGAGCTTCCTTTTAGTTGTAGCAAAAATGCATATTGGCTCTAAGGGCCTTAGTGTTCATAGGGCTGGTGGATTTCCAGTGTTTTTATGAGTTTTTTTAGTACTGGTGCAGAGAAATGAAACTCACCCCATCTCAGTTGGGTTTTTTTAAAAATGTCACTGGAAAAGGCACGGGGAAAGCCCTTGACTCCAAGCCAAGATGTCCAGCAAGTCATCATGAACAGTGGCTGCGGCCTCAGCGGTTGGGGACACACGAATCTCTCTGCCTCTCTTTGGGCTTGATTTTTGTCCCATGTTTGTCCTGTCTACTCACCATGAACCAGTATCCCCTTATTTTCCCCATCGAGTCTCCGATACACTCTTAGCTTGCCCATACTTTTGCCGTGACACCCGCCGCCCCAGTCTTGGCTCTCCTGAAGTAGAAGAGGCAATGTGGCATCAAGGGTCAGAGCATGGACTCCAGCTGCACTTGCTGGAGCTGCCATTGTTGGTCCGATGGTGCAGGAGTCGTCTCTCTGCCCACCAGCTTCCTTGTCTGTAAGATCGAGGACGGTGGCACTCACCTTGTAGGACTGCTGTGGGCTTGAAAGAAGGTGACATATGCACAGGCCTTCGAACAGGGCCCGGTGCACAGTAAGCACTAAATGAATGTGTGCCAGGTGTTAGGACAGCACAGCCTCTGCTTCACATCCCCAGGCTCTGGGTCATCGTAGTCTAGAATCTCCAGAAGCGGAGGGTCTGGCTGGCCTAGTGCTGAGGGCTGCCAGTGCAGGGGCCGTGAGGAGGTTAGTGGTGTCTCCGGGGAAAGCAGCTGAGACCTTGGTACTGCGGGAACACAAAGGAGAAGCGTCGGCCTCTCCTTATTTGGAAACAGCATCCCCCAGAAGTGACACTGATCACCTTACAGAACACAGGGGTTTCTGGGTGGGGAAGGACAAGAACATCCCAGGCCGAGGGACAACTTCTAAGCATAAAGAACAGAGAAACGGGACAGAGCTTGATGTCCCTCTCGGAGTTTCATTAGTGGCACTGAAGACATGTGAGAAGATGGGGAGCTGCAAGCCGTAAGGACGGGGCGGTCAACAGACAAGACACAGGAGTCTTGTATTGGCTAACTGAGAAGCTTGAACTTCGTTCTGTGGTCTAGGGATGCCAGACGAGACCCAAGAACCTCTCAAGGTCCTTTATGCCTGATCAGCAGTCCGGGAGTTCACTTTGAGGATTTTTCTTAGAAACCTTCTGGTGAGATGACTCAGGACCAGTTGGTGTCACCTCTTTGAGCCGCCGGCTTCTCATCTGCAATATGGCACTAATCATAGTGTCCGCCCTGTAGAGCTGTAAGGACTGAGTAGATGATAATCTGGCAAGAACTTGGAACAGTGCTTGGCAGATGGGAGTTGCTCAATAAATGCCAATTATTACTATTCATATTTCACCAATTATTTTAAAATTAGCATAGGCATTTTTTAGGTCACTTGGTGGCCCACGTATAACCTGCAATGGAATGCACTTCTGGTTGCAATAGAATTACAGCACCCATGTCTGCATTAATATTTATGATCTCGCCAGCGCGAATTAGCATGTCTTTCACTGTCGTGGGTTATTGGGAAAAGAGCAGAGTGGAACCGGTCCTTCAAGGGTGGCTCTGTTGCAAGTGAGGTCCGGTAGTGGCAGAGCGCGATGCTCGGACAAAGGTGCCCCCGCTTTCATTCAAACTCAGGAGAGGAACCAGCGCACACGGGAAAGGGCCCACGTCTCAGCGGCCAGCAGGGTACGGTGCTCGCTCCGCCACGGGCACTTTGGCTTTGGCAAAGCAGCCTCGTCCCGCTGAATTAGTGTTGTTAATTTGGAGTCTCCTGGTTCTATAGTCTGACTTTCCTTTTCTTTTTTTAATTTATACATTTGGCCTCACCCTTGTGTAAGAGCCACAAGCACACGGGCGTGAACGCAGGCTTCTGTTTAAGCAACAGTAGAGCAAAGTTGAGTCGCTCCTCACACTTGCAGTTTTTGTGTCCTCAGTGTGGCTCACATCTGAGAATCCCGCAGACACAGCCTGGAGGGCGTTGAAGGGCTCTAAGTGGGGGAAGGGGGTGATTTGTGTTTCAGAAGGTCCCGCCCAGGTGAGAGCGGATGGACGGAAGGATGGCGGGCACGTTCTGTGGTCTCGGCCGTAAGTGTTGCTCTGAGAAACGAACGGCCTTGTGGAGATAACACACATTTTATTTCTGTTTTTCCTAGATCTGTGTATCCGGAGTAGGGCATCCGCCGTGGTTTGCCTGGGAGCAGGGTGGGCTCTGTGGGCAGCATGCAGGTCACCCAAAGGCCCCTTGATCAGGACCCCGCCTGTGGTTTAATGCTGTGGTATTGCAGTCTTGAAATTCTTACTAAGGTTTTGAGCAGTTCCTGCGCTTTTCATTTTGCCTTGGGTCTGCACATTTCAGAGTTGGTTGTTCTTGGAGCGAGGGGGTTTGGGGGACATAAGATGTTCAGTGCTAAAACTGGGACAGGCCCAGGCAAGCCGTCTGGTCACCCGAACTGGCATGCAGGGCCAAGGCCTGGAAGAAGGTAGGTTCACTTCGAGGGATATCCGGTGGCTTTATTCCCAAGCCCATGGCCATTCCAAGGGAGGCACCTGGCAGAGGGTTTGCTGAGACCCCAGGTCTGGGTAATGAGCACAGCCAGGTTCGGGGTGTCAGCTCAGAGACCGGGCTGGGAAGTTCCCACAGGGGCGGCTCCCCGCGGAGCTGGGCTGGGGGCAGCACAGCTGGATCTCATTTGGCTGGAGGAGTTGAGTAGGGTGGGGGTGGGAGAGGAGAGGGCGTGGCTCTTTGAAAATTGTTGTGACACACCGAAGGAAACAGTATCTGGACACGTCTCCTGGCAGTCTTGCTTCTTCCAACGCATGAGACATTCGCAGAAATCCCCCGCCCACCTTGAGAAGTAAAAGTTGTTTCTCCCTCTGCAACAGGAAAGCAGATAAGGGCCAGGCACCGTCAGACCGGCTCTCGAATTCAGACCAGCTCTGCAGTCTGCTGTTTAATCCCAGGTAATAGGTGAGGCCAGGAGGGGGAGGAAAAAAAAAAAGTACTCCTTTAGCTTGCTGGGCCCCTGCTCTGGCTGGAGCAAGATTCGAAGGAGACGGAGAACAGACATGCTGGGGTCACGGGGAGCGACGAACCTAGAGGAGGCCTCGAGACAAGTCCCTCTGTCATTGTAGCCATGTGCCTTCCCCAGAAGATACACACCCGTTCTGTGTGAACCGGAAACAGCCAGTCATCCCGTGATCCTCTGAGGTTAGGTCAGAATGGTCTAAAACAGGGAAAGGTTACCTGGTCCAGTGGGGTGCTGGATGAAACATTAGAATTTCTGTTCATTTTACATTGTTACCTAGTGCTTTCCAGTGGCTCTTTTTTGCACGTGCATTGTCATTGGGAGGGTATACGGTTCAACATAGAATTCAGAGGTAATTATTCACATACCAGGGTGCTTGTTCGTTTTTTGTTTTGTTTTGTTTTGTTTTGGGAAGGAAGAATCCTTGATCAAAAGTATTTGGAGATTCTTGGCTCAGAGGTTCTAAACCTTTGGAGGCCAAAAAAAAAAAAAAAGGCTGTGAATTTCTGTTCGGGCCCCCTTTTCTGTCCCACCATTGAGTAAATCATGCAGGCCAGCTACGCAGGACATCAAATAGAGGTAGTGAGTCACACAGGATCGATATCCCCACGGTGTCTCCAATCAGGGACGAGGAGACAGTGAGACCCCCCAAAGGGGCCTGGCACACGTTGTTGAATACAGGACGGAGGGTAGGATTTACACACTGGTTGAGGAGTTACTGAGTGGACAGAGTGGGAAGATGTTGGAGGCAAAAGCAGGAGTTTGAGGAAAATTATGGAAAGAAGGGTATTCCACCGTGGTTTCGAGAGCTCAGAGAGGGATGGTTTGGACAGCAGGTGGCTTGGTGTCCAGTGGGGAGAAGACCCACAGGAAAGGTGCTTTTTCCTAGAACAGTGCCTGGGACATTGCAGGTGCCCCATACATATATTTTGAGTGAATGAAGAAAAGGATGCATTAAAGACAACCTTGAATGCCAGGATAAGGACATGAGGTTGAACCGTAGGCAGCAAGAAGGCGCGCTCATAACAGTGGCTAACATTCATCATCTTCAGTAGTTTTGAAGATGGGGGTGACGTGCTCAGATCTTCGTTTTGGGGAGAGAGGCCTATATTGTGCTTTGGCTAGAGACGCACTGAAGTCCCACACAGCGTCTGCTCCTGCAGAGCTTAAATTCTGCTGGTAGAGACAGAGGTGGAGGAAACATAAACACACAGAAAATTAAGTAAGTCCAGAGCTAGGACGGAAACAGTCAGGGGAGTATGAGACCTAATAATGATGCTTTGGCCTCAGCCAGGCCAAGGGAGGGGAAGAGAGCGCCGCGGGCAGAGGACAAGCCCATGCACGTTCCCTGAGCTGAGAAGGGGTCAGCCAGCTGGAAAAAGTAGATGACAGAACAAAACCACAACTAACTCACTGTGACTCATGTGGAGACGGTAACCCAAGGTGCGCCTGGAAACAGGCAGGGCGAGGGCGAGGCCGGGCCCGGAGGGATGGCTTAAGAATTTTGATTCCTATCCAAAGAGCAAAAGGAACCATTGCAGGGTCTGCATAGTGGAGTGTGCAAGCTTCTATTGATGTATTTTAATAGGTGACTGTTGAGCGCACGGCTCCAGATGATTTGTACCTGGATAAAAGGCGACATACCTCCCTCTCTCTGGACAGTCATAATGTATGTGTGTTCACTAGTAAGAGAATTCTAGGGTAAAAGTATATTAACAATATTGATTAGGATTTTGCTTGTTCATTGCACTTAAGAAGCAATCCAGAGGTAGGTGATCCCAGAGTTCAGTCAGCAGCTCAGCTCAACAGCTTCTCTGGGATTCTCTCAGCCCTTTCCTTTTGGTCACAGTTTGGCTGCCACAGCTCCCAACATCACATCCTCACCCGTCAATATACAAAGCAGAGAGAGCGAGAAAGCCTTCTCCTTGTAGCTTCCCGATTTTTGCCAACAGGGGGTATATCTCCCAGAAACCTCTCCACAGATTTTCTCTCTCTGGAGATTAGGTGGCTGGCTGAGCCAGAGGGAGGCTGGGAAAGTGAGTGGTCGCCATGGTCTGCTTCCCTGCTAGCCCGAAGGGCCACCGAGCAGGCAAAGAGTGCCGACCATGGCGGCTTCTTGAGGGCATGTTTACTTTTTCCCCATCTCTTTTGAGACTTTCTGATTCAGTCTGTGAAAAGAAGTTCCTCTTTCTCGCACGGAAGCCACACCAAAACCAAATCATCTGGGCTGTAGAGCGATCTGGAGCCCCTGAAAGAAGGTGGCACAGGTGATGGTGAGGCAATGATCAAGGAGGGAGGGAAGTAAAGCCAAGTGTGACTGCACAGCGCATCTCCCCTCTGGCCCACATTGCACAATGCGGGTAGTTACGGGCTGGCTGCGGGGGAAGGAGCCCTGGCCTGGGAGTCCGGAGGCATCTGCCCTGATGCAGTCCGTCCTTGACTAGCCGGGCGACCTTAGACCAGGCACCACTTGCTTATAAATGAAGCATTTCCTCTAGAAAAACAACGTATAAAATAATAGAGCAGACATCAACCATCAACCCAGCCTGAGGACCCATCCCCGGGACCACTCAGACCCCTGGTCCCTCGCCTGCAATATCATCCCCATGCCTTTGACTACAGTTTTGAGTTGGGTGTTTGTAATCTCTTGAATCTGAGCCTTTCTAGTACATATTTGTTTCCTTAAACAATGCATAATGTTTAGTGTATGTCTGAAACTTGGTATAAGGTAGTGTTTCACTAATGCATTCTTTGACAGTTTATTTTTTTTTCATTCAGTTTGTTGTTTTCTCCCACATTATAGGTGATACGTCTACTTCTAGTTGATTCAGTTTAACTGCCGCGAACCACTGCACCACTTAAGTGTTCTGGTTTATTTATCCTCTCTGCCACTGAGAGACATTTGGCATCATTACCATTTGTTTTTACTGTTCCAGCCTGGTATTTTTGCATACGTGCGCATGTGCACAGATTCTCCAGAGTGGTAGGGGGAGGGTCGCTGTGTCGGGTAAACACGCAATTTTGAGCCACACCCAGCAGGACCCGATCCTGTTTCCGCTGCGTGCCGGGGGCATGAGCACGGGCGACCCGTCCTCTACCCTCCCTCCCCTGGTTCTGTGTCTGCACTGATGATGTCATTATGAGAAACATTGTGAAATCACATGAAATCGTGTCCATCAAATAAATGCCTGACAGAGTCTGGCCACAATAGGTTTTGTGGTTGGTAGTACCGCCCGCCTTTCCCTTTGTTCTGTGTCGCTGTTTATAAAATGGTGATTGGGGCTCCTGGGTGGCTCGACCAGTTGGGCCTCCGACTGCTGATTTCAGCTCAGGTCAGGGTCCCAAGGTCGTGGGATCCAGCCCCACATCAGGCTCTCTGCTGACAGCGCAGAGCCTGCTTGGGATTCTCTCTCTCCCTTTCCCTCTGCTCCTCCTCGGCTCACGCTCTCCCTTTCTCCCAAAGTAAACAAGTCAATATTTAAAATAACTTTTTTAAAAGTGGTGATTATATCTCTCAGCTTGCTAACCACCCAGGATCACAGGGGATAAGGGAATAGGTGATACCTTTGGAAATTTCTGTCCTCATGAGACAAAAACGTTCTAACATCAGCCATATTACACGATTCAATGTAATGTATAAAAATGCTTCAAAAGTGGAAAACAGGCCTCTTTCACTCCTTCATTCACCAGACACTTTTTTCAGACATTTTTTGGGGCGTGCTACACACCAGGCACCAGGTTGTCATGGTGCCTGGACTTGGTGTTCATGCAAACTGTAGAGAACCTGCAGAGATTGGTAGTGGGCAGTCGGCACGCAAGTGGGTGCGGACCGTGGTGAGAGGAAGGAGAGTGACAACCGAGAAGATGGGTGAGCGATCATCTGAGCTCCTCCTGGGTGTCCTGAACTGAGGCTGATTCTCGCAACGACCCTGTGAGATAAATACTGTTATTGCACCGGTCAGAATCCTGGCAGGAAGCCAGGGGCCCGCTCCAGGGGTAACTGCAGGGAGTTCAGGAAAGGGGATATTTACAAGGTGTGGGCAGGCCTTGGGGCCCCAGAGGCCAACAACCACTACCCCGTGGGCAGTTCCTCGAAGTTAGGACCCTGAGATCCTAATCAGGACCCAGAGGGAGGGGGATGGAGCCACCACCCACCAGGCAGTGAGTCGGTTGAAACAGCCTGATCTCTCTGCCTGCCTCCCATTGACTGAATCCAACCAGAGGACAGAGAAAACCACTGAGCAGCCCAGCGGAGCCTAGAGGAGAGTGGAGAAGGAGCCGAGACTGCCCACCCCCGCTGTCCTCACTCACCAGTGGGGAGGGTAAGGCTCGGAGAAGGGGAAAGACAGTCTCAGGATAGAGAGTGGAGGAAAGAACAGCCCGGAGAGGGTTTGCACGGGTGAAGCGCCCCAGTGAGGCAAGTCTCCAGTGTGCTGGAGGAACAGAAGGAAGGTCAGTTCAGAGCGGCTGCGTGTTTGAGCAAGGTGCAGATAGAGGCTGTTTGAAGAAAAGTGTTTGTTCTGACTACAAGCAAAGCCTCCTCCCAAGGAGCTTGGCAGGAAGGTCCCTGGTGGCTCGGTTCTCTCATCTGGATTCATGCAGGGCCTGCTGTGGTCACCAGTCTGGTTTCCCCTCACTGGGTCACCCCACTGGTGTGCGGTGACCTAAGAGTGACCGCTTCTCAGCTGGAGGTTCTTGGCAGGACGCCCAGGCCGGACGGATGGGCTGAGCTTGGCTCGGGGCCAGGAGGGCTCTGCGACGCTGCGGTCAGTGCGCTGAGTGATGAGCGCAGCCTAATGGCACAGAATGTGTTTAAAATGCAATCCAGGTGCTGGGCCCTATTCTACATGCAGTACCACGAGGGAGCCTCCATCCTTGGCCGAGCAGACTCCCATATCCACAAGGGCACCACTTACAGTGAGACTGCGCCAAAATTGACTTTGGAGGGAGGTGGCCTCCCTGCGTGAGAAAGGAGCAGACAGAAGGGAGGCAGAGGGCACCTCCACTCTGGGGGCCGGGCAAATGCTCTGGACCTCAGTGGCTGATGCGCCACATTTCCGTTCCCATGAGGGGCAAGGCACACTTCTGAGGAGAAACAAAGTCTTCCACCTGTGTTTGCATGCTGGGCTCCAGGTGTGGGCCTTACATAATGTATGCGTTTATTTGAATAGCTTTTATCCAAGTATATATGTGTATATATGTGTATATATATGCATCCATCCACCTATCTATTCATACATGTGTCTGTCTGTCTACCTATCATCGATTTACTTGTTTGTCTATTTACCTATCATTCCATCCATCCATCCATCCATCTATCCATGTATGTATCTATCTATCAATCATCTATTTATCTATCATTTCATCCATCCATCCATCCATCCATCACAAACAGCTAAATAGGACTAACATTTACTTCATTCAAGGAATGCTTCTGGGGTGTCTGGGTGGCTCTGTCGGTTAAGCATTCGACTTTGGCTCAGGTCATGATCTCACTGTCTGTGGGTTCGAGCTCCATGCCAGGCTCAGAGCCTGGAGCCTGCTTCAGATTCTGGGTCTCCCTCTCTCTCTCTCTCTGCCCCTCCCCGGCTCATACTCTGTCTGTCTGTGTGTCTCTCTCTCTCAAAATAAAATAAAGACATAAAAAAAAATTAAAAAAAAAAAAGAAATGCTTCCAAGCACATTAACTTAATTTCACTCTCACAAAAAGCCTGTGAGGCAGGTACTATAATAATTCCCATTTTCAGATGGTCATATAGAGGCATAGAGTGCCTGTGTGACGTGCCCAGTGCCATCGCGCAGCTAGTAAGTGGGAGAGCGGAAATTTAAATCCAAAAAGACTGGCTCTGGAGAAGGGCTTAAAGAATAGTAGGGACCTTTATCTCCTTCACCTTAGATTCAAAATCATTGCCACTTTACAATTTCTGCTCACTCTCTCTCTCTCTCTCTCTCTCTCATACACACACACACACACACACACACACACACATTTTTCTATACTATCTGAAAGCAAATTGCAAATTTCACATTTTACCCCAAAGCATGCATCTTCTAAGAGTAACACACTCTCCTAGAATCCTGCTCCTCTCTCCCCAGCTTTCTTGAGATGTAATTGACATATAATACTATATAAGTTTAAGGTGCAGAATGTAATGGTTTGACATATGTAGATATTGTGGAACAATTGCCACACTAAATACATCCATCACCTCACATGGTTACGGTGGCGTGTGTGAGCAGCTTTAAAATACAGTAAAGCCTTGGTTTGCGAGCATAATTCATTCCAGAAACATGTTTGTAATCCGAAGCACTTGGGTATCGAAGTAAATTCCCCCCTAAGAAATCATGGAAACATGATTCCTTCTGCAACCCAAAAATATTCATATGAAAATGATTATAATATTGTAATATAATACAAAAAATAAAAAATAGAAATGTAAAGAAAAATAAACAACTTAACCTGCACTTACCTTCGAAAACCTTGTTGGCTGGTGTGGGGAGACCAGAGAGAGGAGGGTGATTGTGTAGGACACTCTCACTAACAGAATCACTGCTGTCTGTCGGCTCAATGGAATCATTTTCTTTTTGTGCAGCTTTATCAGGGAACCTGTCCAGTCATGCTTGCTTTTGCCTCTTTTTGAGGATTTTGCGGGAATGGACACTGCGTTGTCACTCAACAGATGCATCGCTCGCACTGTGACAGCCTTATTTGGGTGGTGCTTTTCTACAAAATTTTGCCCTGTTCCCCACATTTCCCACATCTCCCTAATCTCATTTGCAGTGAGGGATTCCTCCGTCTTTTCCTCCTCCTCCTCTGCAGAGATGCAGATGTAGACTTCTTATGAAGCCCTGCAGTTTTGGCCACTCACATACCTCATTCATACTTCTCAGTGATTTCCTTCTTAACTCCACCGTATTCATCCCCTTCTTCTTACCGCCATTCTTTTCAAACTTTCTCTGTATCGGGGCCATTTTATATGCTTGCACAGATGTTGACTGCAGTACAGTATTAATAAATTCTTGTCATATACTATATTTAATGTAACTGGCAATAAGGCAGCAGAGGAAAGGGTCTGTCTGCAGGTAGCCTGACCTGGAAGGAAACAAAGTATTCCTCAGCCTACGCTTATATGGAAAAGCAAAGGGCTGTCCACAGGTGCTTGGAAGTAACAAACATACACTAGTGCCAGTTTTGGGCACCTTCTGATGTTCTGAAAAATCACTGGTTTCTGCCAGACCCTGCAGCCTGAGACCGAGCATCCGAGCCTGGGAGATGAGCACCCACAATCCTGCAGCGAGAGAGAGAGAGAGAAGGACCATTGGCTCAGTTGTGATTATGTGATGGTCAGTGTCACATGCTACGTGCATTGCAAGACATGTTTATTAGAAATGTTTGCTCGTCTCACAAAACACTCGCAGAACAAATTACTCACAATCCAGCGTCTTACTCTATATGATACAGTTATTAACTGTGGTCACCGTGCTGTACATTACATCCCCAGGGCTCATCTATCTATAACTGAAAGACTCCATCTTTTAGCACCCCTCACCCATTTCCCTACCCCTCCACCTCTGGCAACCACCAATCTGTTCTGTTTCTGTGAGTTCAGTTATTTTATTTACTTATCATTTTTTAATGTTTGCTTTATTTATAAGAGAGAGAGACAGAGTGTGAGCAGGGGAGGGACAGAGAGAGAGGGAGACACAGAATCTGAAGCAGGCTCCAGGCTCTGAGCTGTCAGCACAGAGCCCGACGCGGGGCTCGAACTCATGAATCTTGAGATCATGTCCTGAGCTGAAGTTGGCCCGTAACCGACTGAGCCCCCGAGGAGCCCCCAGTTAGTTTAGATTCCTCCTGGAGGTGAGATCATATGGTATTCGTCTTTCCCCGCCAGATTTGTTCCACTTAGCATACTGCCCTGAAGACTTGTCCCCATTGTCACAAAGAGCATAATTTCCTGCTGCTTTATGACTAATATTCCATTGTATGTATGCACCACGTCTTCATGATCTGTTTATACATCCATGGACACTTCGGTTGTTTCCAGGGCTTGGCCATTTTGAATAATGCCACCGTGAGCCTGGGGCTGCAGATACCTCTCTGAGGTGGTGATTTCATTTCCTCTGGTTATTTACTCAGAAGAGAAATTGCTGGATCAAGCAGCAGCTCTAGTTTTGATTTTGCGAGGAGCCTCCATGCTGTTTTCCACGGCGCCACACCCGCCCGCATGCCCACCAGCCCTGCACAAGGACTCCCTTTCCTCGGGTCTCTCTGATCACTGTCACCCTAGCCCATGTGAGGTCGCTTCTCATTGTGGTTTTGATGTGCATTTCGCTGGTGATGAGTGAGGTCCAGCATCTTTTCTTGTATCTTCTGGCCGTTTGGATATCTTCTTTGGGAAAATGTTCAGGCCTTTTGCCTATTTTTAATTGAGTTATTTAGTGTTTTTGTTTTTTTGTTTTTTACTGTTGACTTGTATGAGTCTGTGTTCTTAAACCGTCCTGGCCACAGATAGAGCACCGTCTTGTGATTTCTTTTCCGCTGATGACCAGTTAAAACCCAGGGAATGATGGACCTTTGGGTGGTTGGAGACAGTGGAGCAGACTGAGGAGGTCTAGGCAGAGTCCCCTGTGAGAGACAGAAAGGAAGTGAAGTCCCATGTAACTGAGGGTGAACGGTCCCCAGCGGAGTGATTCTCCACTTCTCACCCTGACTATTGGAACCTGCAATGTGTGAAGATAAATTTCAATTCCACCCTCTCTTCCCCTGCCTTAAAAATTCAGCTCGCTCTGTTGCCAGGCTGCCCACAGACATCAGTCAGTCCTTTGTTTCGGTCGGTTCACCTAGAAATTTCTGTGTTGTGGCTGCAAAGCCACTCAGAGCTGACTCTGTCTCCTTCCTTCAGGACCTTTTACATCTCCTCAGCCATGAGTGGAATGTTCTTTGAGTCCTGTTGGCTGTTTTGTTTGGTTTTCCCGCCTCAAGCCCACCTCCTTGTTCCTGATCGGCGGCAGGAAAGCCAATGGTTCTGACAGCTGGGTAGATCGGAACAGATCACAACCCACAACAGGACCCTACGGTAAACAGCTGCGTTACTCTGAGCGATGGCCTCTCTCAGAAGGAGTGACAGAGCTGACTCATGTACCAGCACGGCACATGTGTCCACTCTGACTTCTGTCCAGTGTGTGGTGTTCTGCGGGGAGCCTCCTGAGCCAAAATATGGCATTTTGCAAAGTCCAGCAGGAGTTATTTGTGCAGAGTTTTCACTAAAACTTCTTTCCGAGGTTTGCAGGGGGCAGAGGTCTTTGAAGGTGCTGTGATAGCTAGAGTAGCTTTATTGAGCTCTGACTAGAAGCCAGAGGCGGTGCTGAGTAGTTTACACGCGTATCTCATTTAATCCTTGCCAGGGTCTCTGAGATCTAGGTATTGCTATTGTTTCTAATTTCACAATAGAGAAAATGGAGCTCAGAAAGGGGAAGTCATCCATCCACCCCCAGAGTTTCTGATTCAGTACGTCTGGGTGGGACCTGAGAATTTGCATTTCTACCAGGCCTCCAGGTGACGCTGCTGGCCCAGGGCCACACTCTGAGGACCACGTAGTTTCTAAGCAGCTGCTCCTGTGGCTTGTATCAGCCAGTCACCTGGCCTGACCTGCACTGCCCTCAGCCCGAAGCCTCCTTACCCGCGTTTCAGACCCGAGGTCCAGAAGTGGGAAGTGGCGCCCTCAGAAACACAGGGGTGTGGCGGACTTCACATCCACTCCTCTGCGCACACTACACCGCGGCTGCCTTCTGGAGCAGCTCTCCACATAGATTTTAAAACCAGTGTGTCAAATCGAGACTCCTGGGGAGGGTTTGCCCATCCCTCCTTGCTGGCCTGGGGTCACCGCAAGGAGCAGGAGTAGAGGAAGCCCTACAGAGTCACTCACTCTGACTTGGATATCTTCCCAAGCAGAGCTTGGGGGGAAGTTCTCGGACACACACTTCGGTCCCTGTGTCTGTGGTCCGTGACTCCCTGTGCCCCACGCCAGGAACCAGAAGCCTGTCCCTTCCCCGCACGGCAAATGGCCCTCTGGTGGACTAAAAGACTTAATGCAATTTCCAGAAGGTTTAACACGGGAAGCACGGGGTGTCAGAACTCATCTGCATTGAGGGTCTCAATCCTGGCTGTGCACTGGACTCACTGAGGCAGGCAGAAAATGCCAGCAGTGAGCCCCAACCCCAGAGCTGCTCCTGCCACTGGGCTTGGGGGCATCGGGCAGCCCGGGCAGCCTGTCGTTAAAAAGAAAAGCGTTCCAGGTGAATTCTGAGATCAGCCAGGGGTAAGAGCTGCTGAACAGGAAGCAGAAGCCCCTGGAGAGCTTGTTAAAACACACATTTCAAAGCTCCACGCCCCCCCACCCCCACCCCAGAGAGTCCAATTCAGTGGGTCTGGGTCGGAGCAACAGAATTTGCATTTCTCACAAACTCCTGGGTGATGCCGATCCCGCCTTCCAGAACTGTACTTGGAGCCAGCACACGCACCCATGTCATGTTCAGAGAACCAGTCAGAACCACAGAGGAGCGATCACTTCACATCACAGAGCCAGTGGCTTGCACATCCTGGGTGGGAACCCGGCTCCGCTGACTGTAGCCAGAGGCGAGCTTGCCACCGGGGCGAGCACCTCCATCCGGCAGACATTTATTAAGGACCAATAAGTACTTGGGGCTATTTTGTCTCTATTGAGACAGTCACAATTCCTGTCCTCCCAGACCTTGCGGTCAGGTGAAGTGGTTTCAACCAGGGATGGTTTCGTTCCCCTCCCTTCCCCCCCCCCCCACCAGGGACACTCAGGAATGTCTGGAGACCTTTCTGGTTGTCCCAGCTGGGACAGAAGGAGAGGGACGCTACTAGCATCTAGTAGGCCAAGGCCAGGGGTACCGCTAAGCATCCTACAGTGCACGAAAGAGTCCCCTGCAACACTGAATGACCTGGCCCAAAATGTCAGTAGTCCTGAGGCTGAGAAATCCCGTCCAGTTGGCAAGACAGACATAGAAATGGGTGATTAAAGTGCACTGGGGGTGACATCTGTGATGAAGGAAGTCGAGGGTGCTGTTGGATCCAGAGAAGGGGACCTTATCCACAGGTATGGGATCTGGGGGAATTCGAGGAAGAGGTAATGTCAAAGCTGAAAACTGAAAGAGGAGTCAAACAAGACGTAAGTTTGGGGCGCATAAAGAATGTTTACCTTGGAGGCGCCTAGGTGGCTCAGTGGGTTAAGCATCCGACTCGGGCTCAAGTCATGCTTTGCCGTTCATGGGTTCAGGCCCCACATCCGACTCTGCGCTGACAGCTCGGAGCCTGGAGCCTGCTTGGGATTCTGTGTCTCCCTCTCTCTCTGCCCCTCCGCCGCACGCTGTCTCTCTCTCTCTCTCTCTCAAAAATAAATAAAAATATATTTAAAAAAATTTTTTTAAAGAATGTTTACTTTGGACAAGGGAGACAGCATGTACAAAGAGGAGGAAAAAGCACCTTGGAGCAGGACTCCCAAGTAACCTTGCACACAGCACCTGCCCACATTGTTCTAAGCGCTGTTCGGCCATTAATGTGCTTAGCACTCTCAGCTACTCTATGCTTCTGCTATCCCCATGTTACAGGTGTTGCACCTGTGGCCCCGAGGGGTCAAATGGCTTGCCCAAGGTCACAGGGCTCAAATGTGGTAGGGCTGGAGTTAGAATCGGGCATCCTGTCTTCCAGGGTCCCTGGCTTTGACGACCCTTCTCATGTAGATAATGATCCAGTCTATTGGGGCTTGAAGGAAGCGGAGGGGGGAGAGTGTCCTGCGGAAGTGAGAGGAAGATGGCACCCAGGGGAGGGGACAGGCCCACACAGACGCACAAGTCACCTGACGGCATGGCATATCGCTGTGGCAGTGGGAAGTCATTGAAGGATTGAGCTGGGAAAGGGACCTAGGTAGATGTTCAAGGGGAAGAACCCAGAGTAAGAGTGAGCTGAGGTAGGGAAGAATTCATGATCCCAGAGGGACCCTGTATTACTTTGGTATTTCAGGGCAAGGTGTGTTTTTCTGGGCTTCTTTAAAAAAAACCTGCTGTCCAGTGTCTCTCCCCGAGAGTATCAACAAGGTGCCTGTTGGCCTGTGATAAAATCAGGACAAAGTGGGAAAAAACGGGCTTCAGCGTTGCCTTTCAGAAGCGTCTTCTCCATGGCTAGCCCCCGAGTGTCGTTCAGCTAGCTCGCTAACTAGAAGCTTTAAAAGAACGGAATTGTTTAGCAGTAGAAAAATACAGTTATTAGCTATGATTATAGGGGAATCCGACCGAGCCGTGAATGGGCTTTGCCTGTCTTCTCCTAACTGGCAATTTCAAGCTGCCTCCTCTCCCCAAATTTCAGAAAAAGGAGGGACCCAAACCTTGCAAGCGGCTCCACCTTGTTTATTTGTTATTTTTAAACAAATCAAACGGAAATTGATCTGCCTTCTTGGGAACGCGGCAGCTGCCAAATGGCCTGGCTCTCCTGCAGGTGTTCGTGGTGATCACCGTCCGTTAGCCATGACGGTTTCAACTGTGAATAATCAGGGAACTAATTACAGCCCGTGTGGCCTCGCCCTCACCAGCAGGTGACATCGCTCACTGCTAAGTGGGGCGGCAGTGAGCCTCCCGTGCTTTGGAGGAAGCGGTCGTTCCTGGGTCTGCTCCAGGGGTCTTGGTAGGAACAGGTTGAAGGTGAGCATCACCCGCATGCCCCCTGCCCATCCCTTCCTTCTCAACAAAGAGTGATTAAGGATCTGAGTTTCAGGCACTACCCAGTGGCGCTTGTGTCCTGCACGGTAAGCTAGATGCTAAGTAAGTGACTAAAGAAGATCAGTCTTAATGGTCATACGGGCCGTGAAGAAAAGCAAACATCGTGTTACCTTAGAATGAAGAGCGTCCACAGAGGCCTGACTGACCAGAAGGACATGGCCCCGTAAAGATCTAGGGGCAGAAGTTTCCAGCAAATGCAGAGGCCCGATGAAGCAGCAAGCTCAGCGTTCTAGAGGGCAGAAGGCAGCATCGCCAGGATGGATTCATGGAGGTCATTTCAGCTTTGCAGCCATCGCCCTGCGCTTAGACGTATTCTGACGTCAGCAGGTCAGCCCAGAGGGCTTCATGGAAGAGGAAGGCAGGATCAATGTGAGACCAGTGGAGAGAGGAGAGCAAGAGTTCATGCAGAGAGACCAGTGACCAGCTTGTCTGCTGGTGGCTTGAACCAAGGTGCTTACGGCAGAGGTGAGGAGCCGGATGCAGGGACCCAGGCGGCTCTATGGAGGCAGAGCCCCCCGCTGCCGCATGCTTGGGTAATGATCATCCCAGGTCTCTGGGTGCATCGCTGCCTTTCCTCTTCAGACCAGTGGACAGAGCTTCTCTCTACAAAGCATCCTCTTCTCCACCCAGCATTTCTTAAGCACCTGCTGTGTACGTGAGTTGGAGTTCTCTTTAAGTGCTGTGTCCCTGTGATACCCACACTCAAAAGCAATAGAGCTTTCTCAGTAGAAAACCTCAGTGGTTTTCATAAAGACTGCCATACGCACTTGAGACAGTATCCACTGGTTTTGGTTTGGGCTTATTTCTGGGTCGCAAGGACCTTACAAATTCTCATGAGGAATGATGCGGAAACTTCCAGGAAAATGCATATGCTCGAAACATCATTCGTACATATATCCCCTGAGGACTATCCATGCACAGTCTGGGGGCCATAGGGACTCAGCAGATTCCCTCCTATCAAGTGACAGGGCACTCACTTCCTCTGTCTGGAAAGTCTTTAAATAATTCCACCAAGTGCCACCCAGCAGACCCATCACCAGGAGTCCTTGCCTGTCATAAGTCAGAGCACAAGGGCCAGCACTCCCAGAGGTACGTCCATTTCCAAGTGGAGATAAGCTGCCACCATTGACCTAAACGTGGTCATGAGGATAAAAGGGTCAGGAACCAGCAAGGACATCAGGAGCCAGTCTGAGCCCTTCCCAGCACAGTGCAGAGGTCACAAATGTGACCCTGGGGAGTCGGGCAGCCTGGCTTCAGGACTTAGCTTCAGTGATTACTGGTTATGTGAGCTCAGGCAAGGCCGCATGCTTTCTAAGATTCAGTTTGCTCTAGAAGGGGGAAGGGAATGGCAGTTTTCCCGTGTGTTTGGGGGGAAATTAAGGGAGGCTGTGTCTCCAGTGCTAAGCCCCCCACAGTGGTGGGGGTTATAAGCGAAGAGGGTTTGGGTAAGTCAAGGCACTTCGGAGCTTCACGTAACAATGTTCCTGCCCCATCGGACTGAGTGTTCTGGAGAATCAGATGACAGAATATATATGAAAACCCCTTTATGATCGCAACAGGCAATATTAAATTACTGAAAAGGGATGTTCTGTGACTTAAAACAAACCAAACAATAAATAAACTTTCTTTTTAGTCTGTTGCAACATCCTTTGAGATAATTGGTGGCATCGTAAGAAACTGGGGCTGGAAAATTTTCGCCTACACTCATAAAGCACGTTGAATAAAACGTTTGTTGGACTCAGCTGAGTAGCTGATGAATCACCGTTTAGAACTGGATGCGTTCCAAAATGTGGTCACATCTGGATTAACTGGAAATGTACGGAAGAAAATTCTGATCAATTGACTGCTCTGGTTTGAAGTCTCCGTTTTTGTTCTTGCCCTTGTATGCAAGTCCACCGTCCTTTTTTGTCAGAGGGAACTAGGCAGGGAGGGGAAGCTTTGGTGAATTCAGATCTTCATTGTCGTCAAGGTGATGGCCACTGCCGCTGCACAGGGCTGGACACGGACAGGTCACAGGCAGCGTATTCAGGGTGAACGAGGCCGATCCCTGAACATTTGTAGGTCCATGAGGTAGAATATTTTTTAGCCGTTAAAAATTCCTATTGTGGGGCGCCTGGGTGGCTCAGTCGGTTAAGCATCCGGCTTCGGCTCAGGTCATGATCTCGCAGTTCATGGGTTCAAGCCCTGCGTCGGGCTCTGTGCTGACAGCTCAGAGCCTGGAGCCTGCTTTGGATTCTGTGTCTCCCTCTCTCTCTGATCCTCCCCTGCTTATACTGTCTCTCAAAAATAAATAAAAAACATTTTTAAAAATTTAATAAAAAATTTTCCTATTGTAAAGCAACATTTAATGGCTAGAGAAGCTATTATAGACTATGTCCCCACCCCTGCCCCACAAAAAGAAAAGAATAAAAAGACATGTCGAAGTCGTAATTCTCAGTATCTCAGACTATGTCCTTATTTGGAAATAGGGTCATTGCAGATGTAATTAGTTAAGAAGAAGTCATACTGGAGTCAGAGGCCCCTCATCCAATGATGACTGATGTCCTTATAAGAAGATGGACATGTGAAGACAGAGACACACAGGCTGATGTCACATTTGGTAAAGGCAGAGATTGGAGTAAAGCTGCTGCAGGCTAAACAATGGCATGGATTATGGAAGGATTCCCCTACAGATTTCGGAGGATCGTGGCCCTGCCAGTACCTTGACTTTGGACATGTAGCTTTCAGACCAAAACAATACATTTCTGTTGCTTTAAGCCACCGAGGGTTGCTTTGGCAGCTCTAGGAAATAATATTGATAGGTGGAAAAGCAACTGATCAGTGTGCAGAGTATGGGCTCATTTGCATAAAAGTCACGGTTATGTACTTGTAAATGACCAGAAGGATATGCAATACCATGCTAACAGAGGCATCACCAGGTGATGAGATCCCAGGTTTAAATTTTTGCTCATTCTTCTAGTCCATATTTTCTAAATTTTCAGAACAAATAGATTATTAGTTTAATCGGGAAAAAGGTTATTTTTTTTTTTACAAGAGAAATAATTACCCCTGGAAATAGGCTCCCCACACATACACCTTATATCAAAAAACAGCATGTAAAATTTGCTTCCTAAGATCTCAGCCTTGAAATATCCCCTCTCTCAGACTCTGGCTCTGTACTGAGAGAGGAGCTGAGAGAGAAAGGACTCATGCTCTCTTTTATAAGCACTGGCCCCAGTACCATCAGCATGTCACATGTAAGTTCTCGGGGCGCCTGGGTGACTCAGCTGGTTAAGCATCCGACTTCAGCTGGCGTCATGATCTCTCAGTTCATGAGTTTGACAGTGCAGAGCCTGCTTGGGATTCTTTCTTCTTCTTCTTCTTCTTCTTCTTCTTCTTCTTCTTCTTCTTCTTCTTCTTCTCTCTCTCTCTCTCTCTCTCTCTCAAAATAAATAAACAAACTTGGGAAAAAACGTAAAAACAAAAAGAATGTCCATATAAGGCCCGACATGACCCAGAACCTGACAACATTTCCACTCTCCTTTCCACCCATACCGATGAGCTTATACCTTACACACGCACACACACACGCACGTGCGCACACATGCACATCGCTTGCACATATCGATGTGGTAATATTCTCCTTCGTTCCTGAAGGAATCTCATGTGGCTTTCCACAGAAACCAGGTTGTGCTGTGCCTCAGTGCCTTTGCTCATACTGTTTTCTTTGCCAAGAATGCCCTCCCCATCTGAATTCCAGTCATCTCTAGATCCTCAGCTCAAATGCCAATTCCTCCAAGAAGACTTCCTTGATATCTCTGCCTCATTAAGGATTTTCTGGGAGCTCCTAACTGTGCTCTCACAGTACCTAGGTGTCCTGGCATCTTATCCCCAGTCACGGATTTGGCTTCCTTCTGTCTGTCCCACTGCAGTGTCAGCTCCGGGAGGGCAGCAAACACTCCCTGGTCATCTTTGTACTGGGGTGCCTGGGCCCAGGACACAGCAGCAATTCAGGAAGTCCGGGCAACAGAAGGCAATAAGATTGTTGGGCTGTGTCATTTAGAGACTACGCATCTCTTCTCCTACTTTTACCTCCTACAGCCTATCATCCATAAACTGATCATTTAAAAATAAGTAGTGTTAGGTTATCCTCAGCTTAAAACCCTTACATGGGTCCCAATTACTCTTAGAATAAAATTCAAATCCCTTGACCAATAAGGTCCTGCAGGATGTCCTCTGACAACACTAACCTTAGCTTATATAGTTTATGTACTATAAATACTTGCTAAATGATGAAATGGATGGATAGGTATGAGATAGGTGGATGGATAATGATGGATAGGTGGGTGGATGGATGGTTGGATGGATGCAAGGAAGGAAGGACGGGAGAATGGGTGGATGGATGAATGGATGGATGGTTTGGATGGATGGATGGAAGGGAGGACGAGAGAATGGGTGGATGGATGAATGGATGGATGGTTGGATGGATGGAAGGAAGGGAGGACGGGAGAATGGGTGGATGGATGAATGGATGGATGGTTTTGATGGATGGATGGAAGGGAGGACGGGAGAATGGGTGGATGGATGAATGGATGGATGGTTGGATGGATGGGAAAATGGGTGAATGGATGGTTGGGTGGATGGATGGATGATGTCCTATCTTCCATTTATGTGAGTGTAAACTTGCAGGGAGTTCACCTTGAGTGTTTCTTTTTCTCTTCAAATAAACTTTTGAAAATATTCCACAGCAAGAGAAAAGTATGCTTGAGTTTTGGTTGGGCCACTTTTTGTCCTTTGCAAGTGTGTTGCTGCCCTGGGACTCAGCTTCCTTATCTTTTTACGGAGCATTAAGCCAGATGATTCAGTAAAGTTCACTGGAGCGTCTTCTCTGGCCAGCGGTCCTCAGGCATCCACACCGGGCCACCCAACTGATGTCTTTCACCTTCTCTCCCCTTCTTCTGTTCTCCAGCGCCACACTAGAGAAAATTCTGGAGGACTGTTAAACCTGTTTTTAGTTGACTGATGACAGCACTTTTCTTCCCAGTTGCCCATCAAGGTGTAAATTCAGGTGAAATTAACTTAACGTAAAACTAACCATTTTAAGTGTATAATGTATAATTATATGTGTATAATTTTAAGCATATAATTCAGTGGTACTTAGCACATTCACAGTGTCAGGCAACCGTCACCCCCACCTAGTTCCAAAACTTTCATCACCCTTAGAGGAAATCTCTTTCCCCATAAGCAGCTCCTCCCATTTCTCCAACCTGCTAACCACGAAGCTGCTTCCCATTGCTATGGATTTACCTGTTCTGAATATTTCTTGTGAAAGGGATCATACAGTATATGACCATTATGTTTTTGAAGTCCATCCATGTTATGGCATATAGCAGAACTTTATTCCTTTTATGGCCAAATAATATTTCATTGTATGTTTATACTTCATTTTGACGGACATCTGAGTTGTGTCCACCTCTTGAGCTACGGTGGATAGTGCTGCTATGGACATTTGTTTCTGTTTTCAGTCTTTTGGGGAGGCTAGTTGCTGGGTCATAGGTTAATTCTATGTTTAACTTGCTGAAGAACCCAATCATTCTCCACAGAGGCTGGACCATTTTATGATTCAGCTGCACTTTGAAAAATTTTTTTTCTTTACTGTTTTTATTTATTTTAGAGGGAGAGAGCGACCCCATGAGCAGGGGAGGGTCAGAGAGAGAGGGAGACACAGATTCTGAAGCAAGCTCCAGGCTCTGAGCTAGCTGTCAGCACAGAGCCTGAGATTTAGCTGCACTTTTAATAGTCCTCCCTCTAGAATCCAGGATTTGTTCACAGTGGTAGGCTCGGAGTCCAGAAGACCAGCTGGCACATGAGAAGGTCTGTGTTTTATTCTGAAATGAATAAACACGGCAGACTGTGCCTCTCGGGCTCATCCACCTGGGTGAAAATGGTATCTTCAGTTGAAAGCTACTGTCCCAGCTTTTCCCTACATCCATGTCCTTCCAATCTAACTCCAGGGTAGACAAAGTTCTCTCCCAGGACTCTTTGAAAATAGCTCACTTTATTGAAGGAAATCAGGTTTCTAGGGAGATGTTTTGGGAAAACTGAGAGTCTCGGAGGACTCAAGAGAGAAGCTTGGCAGGAACAGAGGATACAGGCCACTGAAGAGTGGCCATGTGACCTGTGCCTCGTTGTGGGGACCCCGCCCCCCCCAACACTGCCATCAGCGTCCACCAAGCTGGGCAGAGAGGAGGACAGCCCTCCCTGGTCCAGGGTTAAAGTCGTGGCAGTCAGGAATGTCGCCAAGATAATATTCACCCTTGGGATCTTCATCTCCTGTTGGATGAGAACAGACTTAATGACTCCAGGACCAGAACTAGAGCCCGAGCTACTAAGTGCCTCGTGACTCTGCTGAGAGAACAGATCCCTGGGTCCAATTCTGCTAAAACACGTAGCGAATTATGTCAGTTGGTAATGGGGCCAGTATGGCAACAGAAGCAAAAACAAAGAAACAGACATTTTACGACTGGATGTTTGTTCTGTCTCACTTTCTCTCTGCAGCTCCTCCCTCCTCTGCCTACGCACGTGTGCGTCCACATGCGTACACACACACACACACACCCCTTAGGGGAGCCCCACGATGGTTTATGCTTCAGAGACGCCATAAAAAGAATATGGTTATTTGAAAGTCAGACAGACCTGTGTTCGCATCCCAGAGACCCTCCACTAATTAGCTCTGTGACCCCAAGCAGCTGACTTTACCTCTCTGAACCTCTACTTCTTCACTTACATTATGGAAGTCTCAATAATATCTATGCCAGTCACCATGACTGGCATGACACATATTCGGGGCACACCTACCGTTTGTAGAGAGAGTGAGTCTCTCTTCCCATCCCACTGGGCCTCGATGTCGGGGAGGACAGGGCCAAGCGCTCCACAGGTTCGAACGTTTTCAGAGACCCACGGCAGCCATGTCCTGGAAAAGTCATATTGAAAACAGGGCCAGTTTGGAGGTGTTTGGTGATAATTAAAAATCACAGAGAACAACATGTAACCCGGTAGTCTTTGAAACACCCATTAACACCAACCATTAAGGAAAAAGCAAAGAGAACCACAGCATAATTCAGCACTCGATTTCAGACTAACACGCTTTAATCTAGCTTTTAAATTTTTAATTATGTTAATCTAATTTTAGACATTAATGAGATTGTGGTGCAGAGTATTTATTTCCATTTCAGGTTGTTTTCTTTTCTTCTCCATCACTCACTCTCTCAACAGTGCAGGGCGCCGGAGTCGGCCAGCTTCCCGGGAACACTGGCGACTGCCTCCCAGAGGGCCTCTGCCGGGCCACTCAAGGCGTGGTCTGCCCACCGAAAGCATCGGCACCCCCTTGGACCTGGTTAGCAATGCAGAATCTTGGGCCCCAGCCCAGCCCTGCTGAATCAGAACCTGCACTTTTGAAAAATGCCTCCCGGTGATTCCCGAGTGCATTAAAGCATGAGAAACACTGCATGTGAGCACCCTTAGACACCTGGTGGTGATCTGCGAGCAGGGCCGGTCTGTGCGGCAGGAGCAGCAGTGAGCTGGCTGCAAAAGCTAGGGAAAACCAACTCATCATTCTGCCAGGTTTTTTTTTTAATGTTTTTAATTTATTTTTGAGAGAGAGAGACAGTGCGAGCAGAGGAGAGTCAGAGAGAGAGAGGGAGACACAGAATCCGAAGCAGGCTCCAGGCTCTGAGCTAGCGGTCAGCACAGAGCCCGACGCGGGGCTCGAACCCATGAGCCGTGAGATCATGACCTGAGCCGAAGCCAGACACTTAACCGACTTGAGTCACCCAGGCGCCCCTCTGCCAGGGTTTTTATAGCTATTCTCATTCTTGTTTCAATTTGGCTTGGGGACAGGAAGGAACACATTCTCCTGAACAATCCAACCCCACAGTGGAACACCAGTCCTTTGGTTCTGAGACGGTCAGCCACAGCCGCTGGAGTGGCCCTGGTCAGAATAAGAGCAGCCCGCCTCATTCCGTGCTGTGTGCCCAGCCCTGTTCTCGGTAATAGCTCAGGTGATCCTTGTGGCATCCTTGGGAAGTGGGCACCACTACTGTCCCCATTTCACAGAGAGGAAACGGAGGCTCACAAGTGTAAGTGACCTTCTCAAGATCACAGTTAGTGATCCCAAGAGTCTGACTGCAGAGCCTGAACTCTTAGCAGTTATGTGCCCTGGGGACCTTTCGCACAAGTGAGACCCTGATTCTGTCATCCAGCAAATGTCTATTGAGCACCTACAAAGTGCCCGGCATGCATGAAACCCTGGGGACAGGATTGTGAATAGAGACAGAGATTTCACCCTGGAAAGCCTACGGTCTCAGGGGAGAAAAGGACCTTAACCAGATTATCACATACATACCTATGTGTACATGTATCCTTGCAAATGGGGGGAGTACTAGGAGAAGAGGCAGAGTGGTCCAAGGGTACCCAGAGAGGCGATGCACGGTGCTCCAAGGGCACTGGGAGAAGGAACGTGCAGCACTCCAAGGGTACCCAGAGAGGGGACACGTGGTGCTCTAAGCGTAACTGGCAGGGGGATCTTCCTGGTATGGGTGTCAGGGTAGGCCTTCCTAGAAGATATTTGAGCTCAGGGCTCAAGGAGGCATAGCTAACAAGCAGGCATGAGCAGTCCAGAAACAAAAGACAACATGTGAAAATACCGTGAGGAAGATGTCCATAGGATGTGTGGAATATCTGAAAGGTCCCAACAGGAGGCCCCTGGAGGCCTGGTCATTCACGGTCTCCGTGTCACCACACAGCCCCCTCAGTGCCCCAGTATGCTTCCTCTCCCATCTCACTATGTCCTCCATGCGCCAAGAGTTCCATCTCCTTCTCCTCCTAGGACCCGGCCCTGCTTTGTGGCAGCACAGATTTGCAGCTGTGTCATCTGGACAGAGGTGGTGCATAGGACAGCAGCCCAATTCAGTAGGGCTTGAACCTGAATTCTCTAGCCTCGGGCACTCCTAGGTTCAGGTACTCTGCAATGGCATTGGGAATGCCCTCTGTCCATCTTTGGACTCTGACTTCTTGGGATAGCTTCATCTCCATTGGGTTTGATGGCCCCCTCCAACTCTGGATCTGTATATCCCATTAGCTCGTTACCAATCAAGAAGACCTCTTTCCTGATGATTCTGTGACCTTTCCAAGGAGAAATCCCAGTGGCCCAACTTGGTTGATATGCCTGTCCCCGAACCATTCACTCTAACCAGGATGTGCTAATACTTTGGTTTGCCAACTTAGGAGACCACCCCTGGAGCCCAAGGCTCCTGAAGGCTGTGGACAGTTCAGGCATGGTGAGCATGGTGGGGACAGGTCTAGAGGGAAGAGAGCCGTGCCCTTGTGGCTGCCCTTCAGCGTTTCATTCACAGTCATCCTTTACTCCACTCCTAATAGCAGGGGTGACTGAATCACTCTTACAGGAATTTATTCCAATTATAAAATGCCATTGGTTATTTTTTAAATGCTGTATTAAAAGTAAACTTGTATCATAGAATATGCTGGCTTTGGAAATGTCAACATGGTACGGGCAGCATCTTAGAATCAACAGGGTGGTGTTGAGTGCTCTAGTGTGCACCAGGTCTTGGGTGAGGCCCCTGGAAAACCCTAAGGAATGAATTCTTGTCTCGTTTCCCCAGAGTTGCTGTGTTCTCTCGCCCTGCACAGTGTTGTTTATAATAATTAATATGGATATATTCGTTATCTACTGAGGATGGAGTTTTGCATCCTGGGGTGGAGGAGTGAAGAAGGAGATAGACAGACCAACAGAAACAAGGAATGACAGAGACAGATACAAATGGAGAGAGCAAGAAACGAATGAATAGTAACCTTTCAAAAGAGTTTAAGGAAGTGCTCCAAGCACAAGTGGAAAATTAATCAAGATTCCACTTGTCAGTGGATCTAGTTCTTGGGTCAAAGGACAGGAAGCACTTTGACCTGGAATTTTTTGAGGAACTGTGGACAGTTCCTGTGCCTAAGAGAGGGGAGAGAAGAAGTGGGGATCAGAGATGGGGATGGACCCTCTTCTGGGAGCTTCCCCTCCCCCACGGCAGTACAGATGAACGCAGCATCCACCTCCAGAAAGAACTACCACGGCCTGGTCACGTGGCATTCGCAACCAACACACACATCCACCCCCAGGCTGCTGTTGATAAGACGTTTACAAATTTAGTGAGAGAAAAATGTGGTCATTTATACTGCCACGTTGTAAAGCCTGACATTAGTGGAGCTATTGGAGCCCATGAATCACTGAAGGAGGTAAAAACTCAAATGGATATAAATGTCCATTAATAGTGAGAAAGTTAAATTACACTTCATCCACATCATGGAGTAATATGAAGCCATTATAAAAATGAGATGGACCTCTACTGCGTGCCATGGGAAGATCTCTAAGAAAAATGCTAAGTTAAAATAAAAAAGCAAATTGCAAACAATACGTATAGTATAATTCCATTTATTTATGCTACAGGAACTATCTGTGCATGTAAATGCACAATGGATCTACCCCCAAGCAATACCCGTGATTATCTCCTAGGAGGAAGTGAGCATAATAGGCTTGGGATTTCCATAATTTCTTTATAGGTTCATATTCTTTATATATTTTTCTACTGTTGGACTCTTTCTTGATGAAAAACAATATATATAAATGACATTGTATCTACCAGGTGAGAAATAACAATGGGAGTTAGTGGTTTGGGGAAAAGGAGATAGATTACTTAATTTACTCACCCTCAGCTTCATTATTCACATCCCCACCACCAGCAGCAGCACTGATACTCCACCTGTGGCCACAGTGGTCTGTCTGTGGTTGTCCTACTCATGTGAAAATACACTTCCTTCCATTACTCTCCACCATTCTGCTCCATCTATGGGGTTGTTTCCATGCACACTCATTTTATTCAAAAACATGTAAAATCCAGAGATACAATTACTACAATCACATAATACAGTGTGTATCAGTCAGGATAGGAATGGATATGCTGCAGTAACAAATGGCCCCTAAATCACAGTGCCTAAGAAAAACAAAGGTTTATTTCTTGCTCACATTTCAAGCTGTCTTTAACTCTGGCATCCAGGGTTAGTCTCTGGAGCAGCTTCTATCTGGGATGTTGCTGGTCTCATGTCAAAGGCAAAAGATCAGAGTGAGACACATAATGGCTCCTCAGCCTTCTTCATGGAAGAGAAGAGCCCCAATTTCTTTTCAAATTTCATTGACTAAAACAAATCCAGTGGCCAAGTCTGATGCCAAAAAGTCAGAGAGGTATGATCCTCCCGGGTTGGAGACGCAGATAGAGAGGAGGAAGCAGATACTTGTGTGTGGTTTTCAAAGACCTGAACCACAGCAAATATTTCTGGAGCATCTGCTCTGTCCTAGGTGCTATCATAGGAGGAATAGGAAGACAAGTCATAATAATAAAAATAGACCCCAAGGCACCAGATACTGTGCTACACACATTACATGCAACCGCGTATTTCATCTTTAAAAAGAAGAAGGAAAGGAAACCAACAAATCAGTGTATAACTTCATGTTAATATAATAAGCGCCATGAAAAAAACAATAAGGCAGAGAAAAGAGACTGAGTGATGGGGGTGCTATTTTAAATGCAGTGGTCAGCAAAGACCTGACTGATGAAGTGATATTTGAGCAGAGACGTAAATAAAGTGAGGGACAAACAGGTCATAGGAAGGGCTAAGAAAGCGTGGGTCCAGTGGAAGAGACAGCAGAAACCAAGTCCGCGAAGGCCAGGCTGTGTTCTGTGTTGGGGGAGGGAGCAGAAGAGGCCCTCAGAGCACGCCTGGCTCAGGTGAGCTTGGCGGACGATGGCAGAAGAGAGGCGGAGAGATTGGCAGACCAGATAAGGACCACCATGGCCATGGCAGGGGGTTTTGATTCTGTTCAGCTGTGAGGGTTACATGTGATAATCGATGGAAAGCTGCTTGGCACCGTGGCAGGTGTACAGCAAGCCTTTAGCAGATAAATGGATGCCAGCAACTCGTCATTCATTCGGTGACCGAGGATGTATGGAGGGCCTGTTATGTGCTAGGTGTCGCTCTGGATGCGTGGGACTCGCTAGTGCACCCGGCACGCAAGTCTGATTGGAGCACGAGAGCCAGACAATGAAATAGATGAATATAATAAGCAGATAAGTAAGTGACAGAGCATGTTAGGAAATGGTAAGTGCTGTGGATAACCGATAGAGAAGGAGGGTCAGGAGGGGGACACCGGGGTATCTGGCTGCAGTGTTAAGTACTGTTGATCGGTGAGGAGGCCGCATTGAAAACAGCGACTTCAAATAGCTGAGGGGTTTGGGGAAGTGGATTTCTGGGGGAAGAACACTGCAAGCAGAGGGAACAGCAGGAGCAAAGGCCTGGAGGCAGGGCCATGACTGGCATGCTTAATGAACACCAAGGGCGTCAGGGAGCAGGGGCTGGGTGAGCGAGAGGCGGGAGCAGGGGTGTGCTGAGGGGTGATGGGGGCCAGATCATGGAGGGCCTTTGGCTTTTGCTGAGTGCCACAGTTTCCACCGGAGCGTTCTGAGAAAGGATATGACCCAAGGTAGATTCTAACAGGGTGGCTCCAACGGCTGGGTTGAAAAGATGCTGAATGGGGGTGGGGTTAGAAGCAGGAGGATCAGCTAGGAAGCCATTGCAGTAATCCAGGCTGGGGGTGGGGGTAACGATGGCTGGGGCCCAGTTGGTAGTGGTGGAGGTATTGAGAAGAAATAGGATACTGGAGACAGTTTGAAATAGAACCTCCTCCCCAGGCCCCTGTCCATCTCCCCCACCGCCAGCTCTGTGCTATTCCTGGCTCAAACAGTTGACGAGAAGAGGAAGCCAACATGAGTGTCCCATGCCTAAGCTCGAGACATCTCATGTGGCTCCACTCACTGCTTCGTTGGCTAGCTCTCCGTTATTAATGCCAGCTGCTCCCACCTCTGATGGCGTGGAAGCCGTTCCACTAGGCTCCGATTGGCAATCTGAGGCTGGGCGTAAGAGAGGCACAGGGTAAAGGTGCCAGCAGCAGACAGAGAGAATCTCTTCTCCCCATCCCGATCTGGTGCTGTTTTCGGTAGGAGTCCCCCCCCCCCCACCCTCTTACAAGTCTTGGAAGACCGATCTTGCCTGGTGACCTGTTCTCGTGCACACATGCATCTTGAGTCTTTATTTTTAAAAGGAATTAATGTATTCTTATTTTCATATGCTTGTTCATTTATTCATTTTGCAAATGATTTCTTAGGGCCAGGCATGCTGATGAGCGGTAAAAATCCATAATAGGCACAATCAGCACAGCCCCTGACTGCATAGAGCGTATAATTGAGTAGGGAAATAATTAAATTAAGTAATCCAACCCTTAAGCAGAGGAATGCTGTGGTCAAGAGGAAGCAGGGGCTGAGGGGCAGACTTTGGAGCTAATTCCTTGCTGGCTGATCTCTCCGGCAAGCTAACCTAACTGCTTCTGTTTTTTCATTTGTGAAATGAGGGATAATTAGACTGCCTATCTGATGGATTTGTGGATGAATTAAGGGAAATCACATGTATAAAGCTCTTGTGGAAATCTCCAGCACATAGGACACATCATGCGGGTGTCAGCTGTGATGATTATAAACATGTAATTCAGATTATGATAATTCTATGAAGGGAACATACAGGATATGTGTGAAGGTGGAGGGGGTTGAAACTGTAGGTGAATTTAAGTGAACACTGAAGGGTGAGGAGCTAGCTTTGCAAACACATTCCAGGACAAAGTGTTCAAGGCAGAGGGAAGGGTATGATACGGTGAAGCCTCTGCAGGGAAGGAGGCTGGCCTTTTGCAGGAGTGCAGAGAGGGTAGTGCAGGGCACAGTGATCCAGCAAAGACGCTCGGTTCAAAGACCAGGAAGCCGAAGACAGGGGACTGACCTGAACTAGCCAATGGCAAGCCCAATACCCCGGAGGATTCCGACACGGATCCTTGTCAAGTGGTCCTTTCAAAGCCTGTCATTGCCAATCGCTGCATCTTTTTGGCCTCTATTCCTGCTCTGTCTAGGGGGCAGATGCTTCCCAGTGCCTGTACCCAGTTCACACCCCTGTGATCTGAGATCTACCCCGCCCCACAGGGGTCAGCTGCTGCAGCTGTGTTTGTGCTAGGTGACTCTGACCTCACCTTGGGCATAGGTGACTGGGCTAGAAGGCACAAGATGGGCCAGTCACATCCTCTCCGGGGAATCTACACTTGGACTTAGTTGTTCTTGTGGGCTCCTAAATGGAAAGAACATGAGGAGAAATGGGGTGGCCACATCGGGGTCACGGGCAAGAGAGGCAATAATGCTGCTCTGCAGAGGAGGAAAGCAACCATATTAGCAGAGCGCCGCAGAGAGGAGGCGAGCACAGCTCCAGAGTGAGGAGATAGAACAGAACTGCCTTTGACCCTGATAGATCAGGTCCTCGGTTCTCGACCCTCTGAGCCCAGCCGTGTTCTAGGAGCTGCTCCTGAACACTTGCCATCAAGCTTACACCGATTTGAGTCCGTTTCCTTGACTTGTAGCCCCGCGCCCCATGAGAGACCCCTTCCTCTCCTTGACTGTTCCATGAAATGCCAAGGCAGGTGCCACTACAGTCTGGGACTTCCTCCGTCTGGTTAGCGGGCAGGAGAAGGTTTCACGGGTAGTCTGCAGAGTCTTCCACTTCCCTGAACTGTTTTAAGTAGAAAGTTCTCAGCAGCTGACAGGTGTGTGTTGCAGAAACAAAAAACCCAGCTCAACGTGGGAGCCCTTTGTGCACAGATACATACACACAGCAAAACTTCCAGACGGTTCACCCTAGAATTTCTGCAAAAATGGGCATATAGTTGACTGAAAACATTTGAAGAGCCATGGGGCATTTAGACATTCTAGGGACAGATCTCTCCACAGAGAGGCACTGAGCGATTTCCTTTTTAAAAATTTCCTCTTCTGAATTAATTTGTTGTGCGATTAATAATAGTTAATATTTATCCATTAATCATGGTGTGCCAGATCACTGCTTTGTGTGCTTGACATGAATGGACTTCTCTAATTCTCATAGCAATCCTGTTAAATCGGTGCTATCAGCCCGATTTACGGATGAAAAAACCGAGGCACAGACAGCTGCACTGTGTCTGTCCTCATGCAGAGTTTCACATTCCAAATAGTTGGCCCCAGGGGTGTCTGGGTGGCTCAGTCAATTAAGCGTCCGGCTTTGGCTCAAGTCATGATCTCACGGTTCATGGGTTCGAGCCCTGCGTCGGGCTCTGTGCTGACAGCTCAGAGCCTGGAGTTTGCTTCGGATTCTGTATCTCCCTCTCTCTCTGACCTTCTCCTGCTCGTGCTGTCTCTGTCTCTGTCTCTCAAAAATAAATAAAACATATTAAAAATTTTTTCAAATAGTTGGCCCCGCAGCTGATCTTTATAGTTGTACCATGTTTCTGTCCCTGACTATTTTCTTCCTCTGAGACATTAGAAAGGCTCCTTCCCCACGCCCTCTGCCACTCTCTCATTCTCCCTCCATCCCAAATATTTGGTAAATGTGGCCAATCAACCACAAGGTATTATTTGCATGTGGGACAGTGGAACCACCAGAGAAATCATTCATGGAAGGTCCTAAAAATAGTAGTTAGCATTTGTCTAGTACTTGTATGCTGGGCTATCCCCTTTGCAGTCAGTATTTCATTTAATCCTTAAATCTCCCTCAGAGGAAGATATACTTATTTCCTCCCTTTTGTTCAGATAATGAAGCGCAGGCTTAAAAGACTTAGCCAGGGTCACTGAGCCAGGGACTCAAGCATGATACTGAAATGCACAGTCTCCAGAAAGAGGGAGTTAAAACCACAATGGTCGTCTGATGTAATTTCTGGGGACCCTGAGCACACGCTGGTCACTGGTGGCTCAGCAACATTTGTTTCGACGGGGACTTTTGGGGTGGCCTGGTGGTTCCGATGCCGTCTCCTTGCCGCTGGGCCTCACGGTGTCCTGGCCTCCTTACCCACCGGCCACAGCGCACAGCAGAAGCAAAGTGCAGGTTTCGCTTGACCGACAAGCAAACTGGATGACCAAGAATAGGTGAGAGGTCCCCCCAGCGACTCCCAGACACGGCGACATTGCTGGTATTGGGGAGCTTTAGGCGGAGATTGGGATGAATGCCATCGTGGATGGAGCCAGAAAAACGGGGTTCCAGGATATGCGTCCAGGATGACCCTCCAAGTTTTGTCACCTTATGACCCATTCATTAAACACAGGCTACACGCCATTTAAAACGAGAGCTTTTTTTCACCAAAATTTCACATGATGCATATCATCATGTGCCAGGCAGCATGGGGCACAGTGCGCCCAACAGGAGAAGAGGTGGCACAGTCACCGAGAACCGAATTAACAGTGATGTTGTTGGATGAGAGGGACGTGGACAGAAGCAAAGGGATGTGAGACGTTTTCACGTGCCCACACGTGCCAACACTAAGCTAAGAGCTTTCCTGAATCCGTTTAATCCAATACATTTAATCCACATACACACACACACAAACAAAAGCAAAAACCCAACCAAGCAAACAGGGTAGGCATTAATATCTTTCAAGGATGAGAAAACTGAGGCTCAGAGAGGTGCACGAGGCCCTGAAGGTCACACAGCTAGGAAGCAGTGGTACTGGTTTCCAGTTTCACCGAAATCCCTCTGGCTCCTGAGTGCAAGTGTGTCAACGCCGTGGGACATTGCCTCTTGGGTCTGTCGGGCTGTTTTCTTCCTTGAGGTGAGCTGCTGGTGTGAATGGCAAGTTTCCCTTGGAGAGACTCCACTCGCCCCACCGGCTGACAGACACTGGTACTGCTGAGCAGTCACACAGCAGAGGGACGAGAGACACCGCTGTCTCTCCGGAAGCGTTCCAAGGGCTTGTGCTTCTTCTGCAGGTTTCCGTGGGCGAGCTCGATCTGGTTTTTCTTTTTTAACAAAACCATAAATAGTTGATGCGGTAAGGCTGACCGCCGAGCCGGCCTCACTGTGGTGGGGCCTGCGTCCCAGCCTCGTAGGGCCGGCAGACATCTTTCAGCGGAAAAGAAAAGGTCTCAACCACAGAGCTGCTGACACATTCCTCTCCACAGACAGAGGCAGGAGTCAAGGTGAGCAGACAGGAAGGCCAGACTCTCAGGCTTGGGTTCCTAAGCAGGGGCTGCATTCCAAACGCCCTGTCCTATCTGGGGACATGGAATGGAAATAGAGGTACAGTGATGTTGAGTGCATCACAGGTTTGCAAACAGAACCAACCCAGCCTGGCATAAGCTGAAAGGGAGATGCATTAAAAAGTAGTATGTAGCTCACAGGATCTCCAGGAGGTGATGTAGGAGATTGAATGGTGACCCGCAAAAAGATAGGTCCATGTTCTAACCCCCCATATCCGTGAATGTGACCTTTTTGGGAAAAGGGGTCTTTGGGATGAAGCATCTTGAGGGAGGAGATCATTCTAGATTATCCAGGTGGACTGTAAATCCAGTGACTTTTATAAATCCTTCTAAAATGAAGCTGAGGAGACTTGACACACTCAGAGGGGACACAGAGAAAAGAAGAAAGGTGACCACAGGATCAGAGACTGGAGTGACACGGCCATAAATCAGGGAATGCCAACAGCCACCATGAGCTTGAAAAAGCAAAGGACCGATTCTCCCCTCGAGCCTCCTGAGTGAATGCAGCCCTGCCACACCTAGACTTTGAACTTCCAGCCTCCAGAACCGTGAGCGAACACATTTCTGGTGTTCTGAGCCACCAGAATTCCGGTCCTTTGTTACACCCGTGGGAGGAAGGCAATACAACTTGGAGAGGACAGGATTCGGGGGCAAGGACACCGAGGACACTCTCTAAGCTCGCACTGCAGACAGAAGCGGTGCAGCAGAGGCATCACTCTCCCCATGGTGGGCCCCACGGACCTTACGACGCCGGCTCCTGGGTGCTTTCCTGAGCCTGGGCCCCCGCCGCCCCGGAAGCTGGACGGAAGCCCTGGGCATTGCGGGGAGCTCTGGCTTCCAAGGCCAAGCCGGCACCAAGCAATCTGATTGGTGGAAACTAGGTCACATGCTTTCACTCCCGCTAAAAGGGAGGCTGGGAAGGTGCCGGGCAGTTGAACAGGAAGAGGGTGTCCTCTGGGGCGGCGGGTAGGGCAGGCCTGCGTCCTGTTCCTTGGCTCCTCCCGCTGAGCGGAAGTAGCAGGTGCGGGTCCGGCGTCTCCAAGCGTAAGCAGCCCTGGAACCGTCTGGCGGGGTGAGCGGCGCGCCAGCGTCCTGCACCTGGGCATGCGCAACCGTAAGTCCTGCTTGCCCAGTTTCGTTGTTGTTAGCCGGGGTTGGGGGTTTTGTTTCTCAGAGTTAACGTGCCCGCTGTTGTTGCTGCATGCTTCCTAGTGAAAGCAATGTAGGAACTGGCCTCACCAATCCCCCACCCCACGGCCGCCGTATCCCCCTCACCCTTTGGGCTCCAGCCCCACTGACCTTTCCTCTGCTTCTGGAATGTTCCAGATACCCGAGGTACACAAGCTTCAGGGCTTGTGCTCGTTCATTCTCTCTTGCGTGGAATTCACTTCCCTTGAACCTGATAAGGTTCACCATCTCACTTGATCGACCTTCAGCCCTTTGCCCAAATACCATCATTTTCCCAAACAAACAAAACCTTTCCTGATCACTCAGTTTAAAGTAGCAGCCCCAGGGCGCCTGGGTGGCTCAGTCGGTTAAGCGTTAGACTTCGACTCAGGTCATGATCTCATGGTTCGTGGTTTCGAGCGACGCATCAGGCTCTGTGCTGACAGCTAGCTCAGAGCCTGGAGCCTGCTTTGGATTCTGTGTCTCCCTCTCTCTCTGACCCTCTCCTGCTCATGCTGTCTCTCTCTCTCTCTCTCTCTCTCTGAAATAAAAATAAAAACAGTAAAAAAAATTTTTTTAATTAAAAATAAAGTAGCAGCCCCTTCCCACCACTCTCCATCCCTTTACTTGGGTTTCTTATTAAAAATCTCATCAGGGGCGCCTGGGTGGCTCAGTGGGTTAAGTGTCAGACTTCTGCTCAGGTCATGATCTCATAGCTGGTGGGTTCACGCCCCACATGGGGCTCTGAGCTGACAGTTCAGAGCCTGGAGCCTTCCTCAAATTCTGTGTCTTCCTCTTTCTCTGGTGCTCCCCTGCCTGTGCTGTGTCTCTCTGTCTAAAATAAATAAACATTAAAACATTTTTTTAAAGTTCTTATCACTAGCCAGTGTAAAATGTGCATTGATTAGATTTTTTTTTTTTTTTTTTTTTTACTGTGCCTTCCCTGCCTCCCCCAACTAGAACAAAAGTTCCATGAGAGGAAGCACTTCTGTGCTTTGTCTAGGGCTGTGTGCCTTGTGCCTAGAATAATTCCTGGCACATAAGTGGTACTCAGTGCTCTTAGCTGAATGCAGAAATCATACCGTCGCTAGTAGTTTTGTTTTTTCTTCCTCACAAGGATTTAGCCATCTCTAGGAAATGATTCCATCTTCTTACTCTGTATCCTCTGGAGCCTAGCACCGTGCCAAGCACAGAGAGGCCCAGGGAATACTTGTGAGAGGGCCCAGTGGATGGGTGAGCACATTTAAACTCTTGTCAAACCCAAACTCTCCGTGTAAAATGCAAGATTTCAGGGGGCGATTTCTCTGAATGGTGTTTCCCAGCGCTAAGTGGCGTCCAGCATAATTGGATGTTTCTCTGGCTATCTCTGCACACACAGCAGCCCCTGTGTAAGTTTTGTGCTCACAGAATCTTATTCTAGCACATAGCGGTCACCATCCGTCTCACCTGTATGCCTTTATTCATTAGCAGAAGACTGTCTTTTACCCCAAAACAGCTGGTGCTGAATGCCAGTCTAGGAAATGGATGAAGGGAAAATGCCTCTGGCCGGGGGCCTGGGTCCTGTCCGTGTGGCCCCTCCTGGTGGCATCTCTACAGAAAGCTCTGGGTCCCTCTAGCAGCTCTGGGAACACCTATAGTGATGAACAAGGCGTGTCCGTGTCTCCCGGAAGGTGACATACAAGCATCCCTTCTTTTTGTCGTCAGTCATCAGTGACAACTCTTCTGGTGGCATCTGGGGCTTGAATAATCTCGTGGGAGCTAACAGACCTGGGTAGGGGAGTGTGAGGTAGACGATCAAGATGGCCCAGATGGAGGTCACCGTCCTCACCGTCTCCTTCTGTGGCTCAGTCTTGGGCCATTATGAGAATTCACTGAACACATGCAGGTAGACACATAGTGTGCTGTGCGCTGTGTCACAGCATTAAACACATCCCCACGTCCTCACTGGGTGGTTGGGGCTATTACTGTCACACCCATTTTACAGATGGAGAACACAGGCTTAGGGAGGTGATGGTATTTATCCAAGGGCACAGGGGGCAGAGCAGAGCCTTAGAAACCTGATGTGACTTTCAACCTCTGCCCACAGAGGAAGGAAGAAGGGATGATTTCTTTCACAATCCATGAGCGTGTCTCACCGATTGCTTTTGAGAGCGCCATACCTCATTGGGCTCCCAGCTGGACTGTGGCAGGCCCCCGGAAGTGGTGCCCCAGCCCCCTGACTTGCTGAGGTTGCAGCGTGGCTGGTGGCTGAGCCATGGGCACCGTGCGCTGAGAACGAGGTGCTGCCTGCCGTGAGGGCCTCACAGGCCACTCTGCCTGCCTCAGTGATGGGCAGTGCTGGGGCTCAGCTAGCTGGCGTCCACTGCTCTCCATTTCCAGGCGTGGCTCTGTGCCAGGCACTGTACCGTGTGCCGGGGACCCTCAGGGAGCAGACAGCCATGGCCAACCAGACCAGCAGAGAGAGGGCTACCCTCAGCCCCCAGGACCCCCCTGGGTGTGTGCATCACATGAGGTGCAGTGCAGCCCTGGCCCTGTCCTCATGGAGCTGCTGGTCAAAAGGAGGAAAGGTACGTGAGTCTACTGAATACATTGTTAATGTAAGTGTAACAGAGGAGCCATAGGACTGTATTTAAAATAAAGGAGCCAGGCTAGGGAGAGTGAAGACAATGGTTCCAAAAATAATGTTTGATTTGATATCAGAAAGATGAGGAAGAGTAAATAATGTGGGGCTTGTATGTGTGTGCGCACGTGTGCAGTTTATATGCTGGTGTGGATATATGTGGGGATGTGGGTGCACGGCTGTGGTGTGTGTGGATGCATAGGTTTGTGGGTTTGTGTATGTGGTTGTATGGGTGTGTGTGTGTGTGTGTGTAGATATATGGATGTGGGGTATGTGTGGACGTGTGGGTATGTTGTGTGTGTGTTTGGATGTGTAAGTGTGTGGATGTGTATTGTGTGTATATGGATGTGTATGCATATCGATGTGTGTGGATGTGTGGGAATGTGTGTGTAGGTGTTGTGTGTGGATGGATGTGTGTGTAGGGGTGTGTGTGTGTGTGTGTGTGTGTGTGTGTGTGTAAGAGAAGCAGGGGCAGAGCCTGGAGCCCAAACGGAGGACGGAACCCCCAGGAACAGGAAGCAGGATGCTCCGGGTGCTGAGTGAAGCCCGGGGGGGGGGGTGCTGGGTGCCATGAGCCAACATTGGAGCGGATGGAACCAGCCCAAAGCAGGCTTCCTTGGCTCAGTCTCTGCATGTCCGGGGGTGAAGAAAGACAAATCGTAGCCCAAGGCAATCTGGGAGGAGTAATCTGCGTCTTTCCTGAAACACACTTTGCCGTGCTGAAGTCAGGAGCCCCCAGCCAAACTTGCTGAAATTCTCCACCTGCATCTTTTTCCAGAGTCCCAGGAGCTGCTGTGGAGAAAACAGTGTCTCAACTCTAAAGGGGGCGGTTGAGTGAGGAAGGGTTTGTGAGTGATTCCCCTCTCTTATCTTTGTTTTAGTTACCCCTAAGTACCTTTTTTGTTTTAATGTTTATTTATTTTTGAGAGGGGGGAGAGAGAGAGAGAGAAGTAGTGGAAAAGGGGCAGAGAGAGATACACACAGAATCCAAAGCAGGCTCCAGGTTCTGAGTTGTCAGCGCAGAGCCCAATGTGATACTTGAACTCATGAACTGCAAGATTATGACCTGAGCGGAAGTCGGACACTTAAGAGACTGAGCCACCCAGGCGCCCTACTCCTAAGTATCTTAAAACAAATCAGATATTTGTTCCTCTTTGAGGCTCAGTCAATTGATAACCCTCATGGGGTCTACATATGAGATTCATTTGTCACTACCGCCTCCCTTGTTTGTGGGTACACCATTGACAGAGCATCTTTAATTTTTTTTTTCCTGACCTTTTCCACTAACATGACCCAGAAGGGGATGGTCACCTGATCAGTGTTCCTTTCCTACATTCTGGCTTTCTCTTCCTTGCTGCAGAAGGTGAGGAAAATATTTACACGGGACCCTGGGGGCTGCGTCAGGCACCTTGGACTTCTTTCCTACAAATAATAGGACCATCAGTTAGAAGGTTTTAAAATGAGGAGTGTGATTAGATTTTTGATCCAAAACCAGAGGATTTCACTTTCATGATTCCCCGTGAAGTTTTCCCAAGGGCGGCAGACCCCCAGACCCTGCTTCTCCCGAGTGGGTGCTGCGCCTGCTCCGTGGTGCCGCCTCACCAGCTGAGCTCTGTCCACGCCATAGGCCACATCGTTCTGTCTTGTCAGCAGTTCTGGTGGTGTAGGATGTCCACTGGGTGCCAGTAACCCCTCTGGGTGTGACAGCCATCCTCGTTTTTATATTGCCAGGTGTCCTCTGAAAGGAGAGGGCACAGTTGCCCCCGTTGAGAGGCACTGCTCTGTAGTTTCATGCTCACATTTTTTTCCTCACCATTTCATGGGACTGGCCTCTAAATCCCATTCATCCAAGATACACGGAAGCCTCTGTTTCCATGGATATTGACGTGAGGGCCTTCCACTTAAGCTCCTGTGGATTTTATTCTCTCACTGGTCAGACACAAAGCTGACCCTTCAACCACATTCTGAGAATCTCATCCAGTGCCATCCCGTTTGCCTGACGGGCCTCTCCTTAACTCACACGGGCCCGTCTTTCTCGCACCTTCATGGGCTCAGTGCGTTATGCGGCGGTCATTGAATGTCTTGGACAGAGAGGGCATTGGTTAACCATGACATGACAAAGACTTTGCTGTGTTAGGAAGTCTCAGGCCTTTTATGATTTACTAAAGATGACTCTAGACTTTTAAATTGTTTGAAAATTTTAAATGAATGACCTTGGACAGAAATGATCTCTGGTTAACAAGGAAGAGAAGTCATATTTCTACAGCAGAAAGCCACCGAGTGCTCTCCGAAAGGAGGTCTATTGTATTTGCCGGGGAAATGGGAGGTTCAGGCGTGCCCCTGACTGCCTGTCTTATTCATCTGTTCATAGCTCTCTAAAAAGCCCCAAGCTTAGGATTCCATGTTCCCAGATCCCCAGGCTCACTAATTTCTCCATGTAAGAAGAGCGGGTGACCTGGCTGTCACAAAGTACCTAGGAGGGAACTTGTCGGAGTTGGGTTCATTGGAACAGAAATGACAGAATGTCAATTTCCCTCCCAACTGCATGTCATGGTCAGGAGTCAAATAAGCAATTACAGAAAGCTAAATTGAATTCATTTCCAATTCAGACGGCAGCCTGGACCTAGGATGCCCCACCTAGAGCATACAATCGCAAGCCCATGGGTCCCACCAACGTCCCCCTCAGGGTCGCCCTGGTTAAAATTGTCAGTGGCAGCTTCCCACCTGGCCGTTGCATGTCGACTCCTGATCTCGCATCTCCTGGCAGCACCCGCCCCAGCGATTCTGGCTCTGATGCTGGAATATAAGGCATCGAGTCAGAGTGTGGGGATTGGTCCATGGAAGCCCCGCCCCTTTCATGTGACTCCTTCCGGGGACTGCACCGAACAGCTTGTCCACTGGTCGTGCCAGGTGCTCTTGGAAAAGGCAAGAGGAAGAGAATGAGAAAAAAGGGCTCACTGTTTTTTTTTAAATGTCGGTCCCTGGGTGACACATGGCTAAATAAGCTAATCCATTTTAGCCCCTGTAGTTCTAAACAAAGCTCTGAAATAGCTTTGATTGTAGTTGTCTCCATTTTTACAAAATCTTACTTGACAGAGAAGGAGCTCACCATGTAGTCACGTTCTTCCCTGTATTTCCTCGCCTTCCTTAGTATTAGTTCCGGGCCACGTGACTCATGCTGGCAGATAGGCTGTGAGCAGAAGCGACTCGTGTAACCTCCTGGCTGGGTGGTTGAGAGGCCCCCTCATCCCACGCTTCTCTCGTGGCGAATGTGGAAGTCCCGTGAGCCAAATGGTGCCGAACCAGGATGCTGGACGGTAGTGTTACTTAGGCTCATACACTCACACTTGGAAGGTTGCTTAGACGCCTAATACCTGCCCTTTGCCAGCATTCTTGCCAAGTTCATTTCCAACCTCTTGTTGCACACTTCTGGTAACAGAGAACTCACTCCCTCATGAGCTGTTTGCCTGTGGCTAAGCTCTGCCTCCCCTGCTCCTCGTTCTGTCCCTGAGAGCCACACGGACCAAGTATCCTTGCCCATAAACAGGGCACCTTTCTCAGCGTTTGGACATCGGCACCTTGTCCTCTGGGCGTTCCTCTTCCCAGGCCTCGTTCTTTGAGCTGTCCCTTTCTCTTGCTTGATGTTGAGAGGACAATTGATGTAGCAAAGTGCAGGTCACTCCTTGGTGACAGAAACTGGCCTTGAGCCATCTAAGGTCCATAAAAGAAAGGATTTGTGTCTGTCTGCTTCATTCATTGTTATATACCAGAACAGTGCCTGGCACATAGTAGGTGCTCAGTTAATATTTGTTGAGCAAGTGAATGAACCAAAGAGTCCTAACTCCCAGTCATTTTTTCTTCTTCTTTCCTTTAAACAATGTAAAGAAGTCAACAGTCAATCATAAATTCCATGGAATTCATACCTTGCAATCCTTGGGCACAAAAAACTATGAAAACACAGCTACAATCAAGATAAAACGTGTATCCAATAGCCTTGGACTTATAAGGCACCTACATGTGGCAAAAAAAAAGGATATATATAGATAAATAGATAGATATAGATAGCTCTGGAAAGAGAAAGAGAGGGGGAGAGAGATTTGCAAAAAAAATCTTAAAGATGCCGATGAAGGCACGCTGGACCACCCTCCTCCCATCCCCTTTAACTTTAAACCGTGTTGAGTCCATACTGAGGCACTTCTCAGGGAATTATTCCAGATGCCCCCTCTTCTCATTCTCTCCACCAATATCCTGGTTATCTCTAACGCCTTATTAAGGCGCATGTATTTTGAGGCGTATTTCCGTGGTTTGGGTGGTAGCTTCAGGGATTAAAGCTACGCACAATGACAGAACGTACCCAGCGTGTGACATGAAGATGGTTATTTACATTTGGGGCTTTTCTGCTGCGATGTGGCCTTATAATGAGGGTAAACTGCTTTGTCGAAAAGATGGGTATGATTCTGGGATAAAAGTGAACGCTGGTTAATAAAAGCACAGATAAGTACACCCTCGTGTGACGCCATTGTGCTTAGGCAGCCATTCACTACGTCTGCCTTGTTGGGGCTCTGCTGCTCCCCAGGAGACGAGGCAGCATCTGCCTGAGAGAAATACGGCTGAGAGATGGGTACATCCCAGCTATGCATTAACCATTGTGATACACCTTTTAATTGTGTACAAAATGAGACTAAGATGAAATTCGTGTAGCATTTATTTCCAAAAAACAGTCTTGAAACCCCTGCTATACCACACGCTGCAAGTTTAATTGCTTTCTACACTAAAGAGACCAGTCACTAGCTAGCTAGTTAGGTGGGTGACTAGGTGGGTGAGTGGATGGATAGATATGTGGATGGGTGAGTGGATGCGTGGGTGGGGGGAGGGATGAACAGCCAGATAATGTGGACAGGATGGTGGAGAATCTCTGCATTTCCGAGATCACACCCACCCCACTCCACCCTCACCCCCACTTTATCCAGGAACAGCAGCCCATTATTCCTTAGAGAATCACTCTCCTTGCTCTCTGTCCATATGGTTTATGTGACTCCGACCCACTCTGGCCCGTGAGACCGCTGAGAGTAGGCAGAGCTCATCTCCCTGCTTCTAGAACTGGGGCAGGCGTGACCTAGAGAGAAACAACTCTTTCCTCCTGGCCTTGGATTCGGGACGGCGTAAGCCTGGCTCTACTTAGTCGGTTGTGGGGACACACAGAGGGAGTGTGCCTAGGAGTGAGGCCACCAGAGAGGAGAGCAGAGATGGGAAAGGGGAAAAGTCAAGTGCTGATGAAATTACAGGAACATCTGACTTCTGCCATGCCTGATACTAACACCTGGGCTTTTGAATTACTGTGTAATTTTACATCTCCCCTTCTTTTTTTCTTAATTTTTCTTTTGGTCTCTTGCAATCAAAAGAGTTCTGTATAACACAGATATATAAGCCAGGAGAGGGACCCAGTTCCCGCACAGTGTGCTGGGGAGGATGAAAAGTGGAGTCAGCCGCAGCATCCCACTCACTGCTGCCAGGATCAGTAACCAGCTCGGGGCCATGTGTGACCTGCCCGAACTCTGGGATACAGCCAGTGATCTAATTCCACCCTGAACCATTTGAAAGTCAACGTCATGGGCCTACTTCTCAAATATACCCAAATATTAGCCTTCGTGTGGGCAAAAACCAATGTCAGATCACTTATCGATGGCCTTCTATTTAACCGGGTGTGTAAGCTCAGTTTGAGAATGCCCCCCTTCCTGGTAGGGAACTCCATAAAACTATTTTCACTTTGTTTTGTTTTGTTTTTAAATTTTTTTAATGTTTATTTACTTTTTAAAATATTTATTTTTTAATTTACATCCAAGTTAGCATGTAATGCAACAGTGATTTCAGAAGTAGATTCCTTAATGCTCCTCACCCGTTTACCCCATCCCCCCCTCCCTGTTTTCACTTTGAATTGACTTTGAAAGAACCAGAAGAATGTGGCTGGAAAACATGTTTATTTTCTCCAAAGCAGTCCTGTGTGCAAAAGGTTGCTCAACGTCCTTTTTCTTTTATTAATTTTTTTCAATGTTTATTTCTTTTTGAGAGACCGAGCATGAGCAGGGAAGGGGCAGAGAGAGAGAGGGAGAGACAGAGTCTGAAGCAGGCTCCAGGCTCTGAGCTGTCAGCACAGAGCCCAACATGGGGCTCGAACCCACGAACTGTGAGCTCATGGCCTGAGCTAAGTCAGATGCTTAACCAACTGAGCCACCCAGACGCCTTTCAACATCATTCTTGATCGATGATATTCTCTAAGGGTCTTTTCAGCTTTTAAACTCTCTGCTTGCACGAAAAGACTAAAGAGAGATTTCTCCCTGCATTGCCATGTAATATCCTCCAAGCTCAACTCAGTCCCTGGCACAGAGGAGATTCTCAGTCAGCATTTGGCAAATAATCAATGAAAAAAATTTGACCGTTCCTTAGTCGCCATCTGCTCACCAGTAGAGAAGTAGAGAAGGGTTAGCGTTAGATCCCAAAGTCATCATGTAAGGAAGCAATTACAGAGAGTCATAATTTGATTTCAAAGTCCTCTTAAATTATCCTGGCCGTGAGGAAGTGGCTAGTTTTTCAGTGTGTCCAACACAGTCCATTTTCTCTCCATCTTGAAAGACCACTGTGTCTTGGGCTGAGCAACCAATGATGAGGTTGCATTGTGTTTAGGGGATCATAGTAACTAAAAACAGCAGCCTGGCACCGAGCACGGGGAGATGCTGATACTTTAAAAACCGAAAGAACAAAAGGAGGGACCTCTAGCATCAGACTTTCCTGCTTCTCAGGCTATGAGTGGGATGAGGGTTGAAATCATCTGTATGATTTAAAGAGTCTCCTTCATTTACCTTGGCCTTCTCTTTTTTCACTCCATCTCTTCCTTCTCATCCCTCCCCACTCTGTCTCTCTTGTTCGCGCTCTCTCCACTACCCACCTCATATAATAGAATTTGAATAAATTAAATGTACTTCTTGCTGCAGTGAGGATACATTCTCAAACATCCACAGACTAGTGACTGTCCTGGGAAAGGGCAGAGAAAGGAGATTTTCCTCCATCCCCTGGTGCCCTGATAGAAAGTATTCTTTGCAAGCTCTTCCATATTTGGTTGATCTTGAGGAAGCAGAAAGATCGGAGGGAAATGCTATACGCAATCTCCGCATTAGATTCTAAAACCACCATGATTCATTCTTTTTCCATCCAAATAAAATCCATGTCTTTACAATAAATATGATGAATGGACATGGCATCCTCAGGGATTTATACACATCTTGTGGGCTTTTTTCCCCCCTTTCCTTCTCTTCTTCTTCTTCTTTTATTTTTTTTTCTTCTCCCATTTTGCAGTGCAACAAAGTTTCACAAGGATGGATTTTATAGAAAATCCATGTCTGGGGATTTATTCAGGTCTTTGTCATAAATTATGGCAACATAGCACCGGTCTCTTGCTATACAACTCCAAATATTTCAACAAGGCGATTACAGTAAAGTCCGTGGCTCTCTTCGGCTGGAGCAGGGCTGTGAGCCCAGCGGCTCTCCCAGATACAAGTAAGACAAACGCAGCACAAAAGCTTCTTTTGATGAGAAGGCAAAGCCTGGTTTTGGAAGGAAAGGCAGTCTTTTCCCCCTGAAGAATACTATGTTGAAATACAGTTATCTTTTTCAAACCCAGATCTGCATCTACGGGACATGGAAATGACAGAACACAAGACGAAAGCGTTTCTCCAGATGAAACGTGACCTCACCCCTTGATTCATCTTTGCAGTTAATATAATGACCTTTAAAATCGAATTGCCAAGAATTGGACAAAGTAAAAAAAAAAAAAAAATCAAGCAAGAAAGCCCAGCAAAGATCAGAAGGGGTTGTTTAAATGCCTGCTAATTGGGAGCCCTGTCAGCTCTGACCTATAACACAAACCAAGGGAGTAGGTGCACCCCTTTGCCCACCGTTTCTACATAAAAATCGAATGTGAGAATTAAGAATCACTTTGATGGGCTGTTTCCAATCTGGGCCAGATCTCTGTGGCCATCCAACCCTTGATTCAGGCTCCATGGAGGTCAGTGGGGATGGTCAGTGGTCCGGCTGACCCTCTCAGAGGGGCAGAGTGGTCGATGGATGATGCTGTTGGTTAAATTCAGCTTTGAGTGGGAACTTGTGTGTCCTTTATTCCAAAAGCTGAAGTTTTATCTGCAGAAGGCGGGATTGCCTTGTCTTTCACATCTCAACACGAATGCCACCCTTTCCAGAGACCCTCCTTGGCCACTTTATCAAAAGAATGTTTTTATGCCCCAGTCACCAGTCCCATCCCCCATTTTATCTTCTTCATGGGTTTTAAAGACTTAGACTTCCTCATTAACATGCCTATTTATCCGTGTGTGGTCGCTCTCTTCCCGTCGACTGAGTTCTCAGAACCCGTGTCTGTCACATTGACCATGGTGGTCACAGTACCTAGAACTGGCTGGATCACGGCAGTTGTGGAGGAAAAACCATGAATAAGGGAATGACTGTCCTTTCTAATAATAACTTTTAGGTGTGTGCCTTATATTGTGTAAGCCAAATAAATGAAAACCTGGTATTAGATTCTTAAATAATTTAAAAGATTCTTCCACATGAAATTCCACCAAAGAATCCCACTGCCAGGTCCATGGGGGCTCGAAGGGACAGCTCCACCCTCTTACCTTTGGGAGTGCCACAGGTACAAACAAACACATGTCAACTTTGGAAATTGCCAAGGCTCCTGGTCATGTCTTCTGGAAGCATATGTTGAGTTGGAGTCTAGGGTATGAGATGCTTGTTAAGAATCTACATCTGGAAAAGGAAGGGGCAAGAAGCAGGTTGGAGATGTAAAAACCGGAATCACAAGGCAGACAGGTCTTAGCTCTGGAGCAAGTACCAGGTCACACCAGAGTGAGCCAAGTGGGTCCTTAGCTCATACCCCTTTTGCCTAAGTCACAGGGTGTGGGCTGACCTGCAGCCCTGGAACTCTGCAGCCAAGGCCGACCTTGACGGTGCTGACAGTTGGAGGCGGTCTTCCAGCCACACTCCCTAACGCTGGGCCATGAGTTTGTTCTCAAAGAGACTCTGGAACAGGACGCCTCCTCTGCATTCCAGTGTCACAGATTTCAGGCTCAAACCTGTGTGCTTTCAGAAGTCTGGCCACTGGTGTCCACTGAGTTCCTGCTGTCTTCGAAGATGAGCCACAAATAGTCCAATTCCCAAATTAGAAGTCACGTCCTGTAAGTGCTTGCTGACTTGGCAGCAGCAACACTGACATAATTTCACAAATAATGATGTTATCCGAGGCAAAAGTTGCATTAGATCAATTACCACTCTATTTCAGTGCCATCTGAGTAGCTGTCAGTGTTTATTTCAGTTCGCCTATTTTTAAACCAAAGCTCTCAGGCTTCTGAACCACAACCATGAGCCTACCTTCCTTATCCAGTCCTTGATAGCATCTGGCTTACATTGTGAACTAAAGACAATGATTTGAATACCCTGCCCCCAGTGTCTCCTCTCAGTTCCCTTTCTTTGTGTCCTTTAATTGGCAGGGGGGTGGGGGGGATGTTCAGCTACAAAGACAGTCCAAAACTTAAGGCTCAAAACAGAAAGGAGAGAATATTGTTATTTTAGGAGATTGCAAGGCGATTACCTTGAACTGTGACAGGAGAAGGTTTGGATTGGATTGGAGGATATTCCCCTGTTGGAGAAGGATGTCGAACCCTAGTGGGTCTGGACTGTCGAGAAAAGTCTATAACCTCAGACACACATCCACGTGGCTGGTGTTACGGGTCGAATTGTGTTGCCCCATAGTTTATATGTTGAAGACCTAAGGCCGGTATCTCAGAATGTGACCTTATTTGGAAAGAAAGTCATTACAGAGGTTAAAGTGTGGTCTTTAGAGTGGGCCTTAATCCCTTATGACTGGTGTCATTTTTTTTTAATGTTTTATTTATTTTTGAGAGAGAAAGGGAGAGGGATGGAGGGAGGGCAAGCAGGAGCAGGGGAGGGGCAGAGAGAGACTGGGATGGAGGATCCAAAATGGGCTCTACGCCAACAGTGGCAAGACGGATGTGGGGTTCAAATTCACACGCCATGACATGATGACCCGATCCCATGTTGGATGCTCAACTGACTGAGCCACCCAGGTGTCCCTTCTTATGACTGGTGTCTTTATAAAAAGGGGAAATGTTTTGGACACAGAAACACAGAGGGAAGAAGAGGCACAGGAAGGAGAAGCCGTCATTATATGGGCTGAAGGTCTGTGTCCCCCGTTGCCCCCCCACCTACGAAGGAGAAACCCCAGTCCTCCTCCCGTGTGTCTGCTTTGCTCTGACATATCTGTCATGTAACCCTTCCGGCCCCAGATGCATGGGGCCTCTTCCAACACCAGCTGGGTATCCAACCTAACTCACTTCTGACACGATGGTCCTGGAGATACGTCATGTCCTACAGGGTAAGGGCTCAGACCCACAAGACTGCCTCCCCTCCCCACTTGAGATGCTAATCACACGTAGTAGGTCCTCAGATTACCCGCAGCTTCTGTCCCGCTTGGCTACAAATCAGAGGTTCCTATGACCTCTCCCCGCTTAGATTCCATTATTTTCCAGAACAACTCACAGAACATAGGGAAGCACTTACTGACATCAACCAGTTTATTAAAGGGATAAAGTACATGGATAGTCAGATGAAGAGATACATCAGGTGAGATCTGGGAGGGTCCCAAGCACAGCAGTTTCTGTCCCCCTGGAATGGGGGGTGTCACCCTCTCGGTACGTGGATATGCTCCCTAACCCGGAAGCTCCTAAAACCCACACTATTTGGTTGATCAAATAGGCATGATCAATTACTATATCTGTTTCTGCTCCTGTCTCCTCTCTGGAGAATTGGGTGGTGGGTTATGGAAAATTCCAAGCTTCTAATCAGGCACCTGGGTGCCTCAGTCCACTAAGTGTCCAACTTCAGCTCAGGTCTTGATCTCACGGTCTGTGAGTTCAAGCCCCGCACTGGGCTCTGTGCTGACCGCTCGGATTCTGTGTCCCTCTCTCTCTGCCCCTCCCTTGCTTGCTCTCTGTTTCTCTCTGTCTCTCAAAAATAAATAAAACATTTAAAAAAAATAGAACAAAAGATGTCCTAGTGCTCTTACCACATAGGAAATTACAAGGGATTTAGGAGTTCTGTGTTGGCAACCAGGGACAGAGACCGATATATACATTTTCTGTTATCTCACACCTCCACACATACTGAAGACCTAGCCCCCCCACGTGATGGTATTTGGAGGTGTGGCCTTTGTTTTCGCTGCTCAGTTTGTGACCCTTCGTGAAGGCAGCTCTGGCAAAGTAACCCGACTGGGTCAGATCAGGAGAACACTGGCTCGAGGATCCTTCTGGATTGCCTCAGTTCCAGAGTGAAGGTTTTGCCGAGTCTCAGGAAGCAGAGGAATCTGGAAGATGCAGTCCTGCTGTTGTTCAAGGGACTGATGAGGAAATAAGAAAAGCGCTTCCTTGTGCCTTTTCTCTCCTCTCCAACATTACTTCCACCTTTTCATTCCCTGCCCCCTGGTCTTCGTCAGCACCCATTAAACAGTAGCTGTGTGGGCTCTAATGGGGGGCTCCCCACGATCCAGTACTTGCCCTCAAGTATGAAATGAGTGCAATCAAACCATCGACGTGGACGTGCTGTTCAGAGGAATCAGAAGGCTCGTGCGTGTGTGTGTGTGTGTGTGTGGTGCAGGCGCATGGCACGTGCTCAGGAAACAGACACCATAACCGCCATTACCGTGTCAGCAATAGCTCCACACTGTACTCTGTCATTCATCACTGGAATTAGTGATTATAAATCATAAATAACGGGTGGATCAGTATAATTTTTGGCACACCAAAGTCTTCTTCTAGTCGTTCTGTAACCCCTGGGGCATGTCAAGGATCGCATAAGCCTGGGGTCAAAGCCTGGCTCCACAATTGACAAGTGGTGGGACCCTGGTAAGGGCTTTGGGAGTCTATAGATACGGATGTGTAAAGGGTCCCAGGACCCACTGGAAGATGGCAGGGTTGGGGGTAGGGCAGGAGAAATGGTCATCCTGACGAAGGAGTTCTTGCGTGGGGAAAGAGGGCAGTGGACCCTATCACTGGGGGGATTTAAAACATCTGGAGAACTTCGGGGAAGAGCCCAGAGGAGTGGTTAGTTGTTTCCTCCACCCCTGCGGCACCCCTCCGGGTGGTTAGTGATGAAGTTGGAGCTCTTCGTGCCCAGCACAAACCTTTATGTCCTGACTATCTCTTCGGAGATAAGATCACAGACATCTTCAGGTCCTCCAAGATCGACAAAGCGTTCCAGCTACTGTGATTGTAATAATTTGGGGTGGTTTTCGGTTGTTGTTTATTTTTCTTCTTCTGTCGCTGTTTTGAGTCCCACTCTGTGCCAGGAACTCCGGTGACGAACCATGTTGGACATATTTCTGATTCTCTTCAGAGTTCCGTATGGTACACCATACCGTTAACACATCTTTGGTAAGGAAACCCAGGCTTCAAGAGGTAGAGTAACTTGCTCAAGGTTCCATAGCTCCTAACTCTGTATCAGTTTTCCAGAGCTTCTATGACACAACACCACAAATGGGGCGGCTTACAAAACAGAAATTTATTTTCTCATCATTCTGGAAGCTGGGTGTCCGAAGTCAAGGTGGCAACAGGACTGGTGTCTCCTTGTCCCGCAGGTGTCTCCCTATGTTTTCAGGTGGTTCCCCTCTGTACCTGCCTGTGTCCACGCTTCCTCTCCCTAGGAGGACACCGGTCAGATTGGATGAGGGTCCACCATAATGACCTCATTTTAACCTGATTATCTCTTTAAAGACCCTAGTCCAAATGCAGTCACTTTCTGAGATACTGGGGGTTAGGATTTGTACATATGACTTTTTGAGGACACAACTGAGCCCGTAACAACGCTCCTGCCTCTTTGTCTTCAGGTGTAAAAACCGTTGTCAAAGCAGCATGGCTCCCGATGACCTGAACACTAACCTCCACAAATTGTGCCCAGAGAAGCAGTTGTTTTGTTCCTGACCGCACAAGGGAGAAAGTCTTAGCCAGCTGCTAATGAGCTTGACCCTTCTCCAAACCTTGCAGGTCCCTCCTTTGAACGAAGACTGCTATCTGTCTAACTAACTAGAACGTAACAGCTTTGCTTATTTTCCCTGTTTTTATTTCTCCAGTGATTTTCTGGTCAGCACAGGGAAAACCAGCCTTCCCTTCTAGGGTGCTGATGTCAAGTTACCGTCTCAAATAAATGTACCATTTGAAAAAGAGTGAGTCCATTAATTTTCTTTTTCTAAGTTTTTATTTTAATTCTGGCTAGTTAACATGCAGTGGTATGTTAGTTTCAGATGTACGGTATAGTGATTCAACAGTTCTATACATGACTCAGTGCTCCATGCGGTAAGTGCAGTCTTAATCCTTTTCCCCTGTTTCACCTCCCCCCCCCCCCGCTTCTCCCCTCCAGTAACCATCAGTTAGTTTTCTAGAGTTAAGAGTCTGTTCCTGGATCTGTCTGTCTCTCTCTCTCAACCTTTCTTTCTCTTTTATATGTTTTCCCTTTTCTTGTTTTGTTTCTTAAATTCTACATATGAGTGAAATATGGCATTTGTCTTTCTCTGACTTATTTCACTTGGCATTATCCTCTGGCTCCATCCATGTTGTTGCAGATGGAAATACTTTTTTCTCTTATGGCTGAATAATATCCCTGTGTGTGTGTGTGTGTGTGTGTGTGTGTGTGTGTGTGTGTATAAGTTAAAATATATGTGTGCCACATCTTCATCCATTCATCCAGCCATGGACAGTTGGGCTGCTTTCGTGTCTTGGAAATTGTAAATAATGCTGCCATAAACATAGGGGTGCGTATATCCCTTTGAGTTAGTATCCTCGTATTGTTTTGGTAAATACCTAGTATTTCAATGGCTGGCTCATATGGTTGTCTTATTTTTAACTTCCTGAGGAACCGCCACACTATTGTGTATAGCGGCTGCAGCGGTTTGCATTCCCACGATCAGTGTAAGAGGGCCCCCCTCTCTCCACATCCTCACCAACACCTGTTGTTTCTGGTGGGGTTGGGTTTAGCCATCTGACAGGTGTGAGGTGGCATCTCCCTGGAATTTTGACTTGGATTTCCCTGAGGATAAGAGATGTTGAGCATCCTTCCATGTGCCTGTTGGCCATCTCTCGGTCTTGTTTGGAGTAATGTCTGCTCATGTCTTCTGCCATTTTTTAATTGCATTATTTGTTTTTGGGGTTCTGAGTGTTATAAGCTTGTCATGTATTTGGGATATTAACCCTTTATCAGCTTTGTCTTTTACAGGTATCTTCTCCCATTCCGTAGGTTGCCTTTTAGTTTTGTTGATTGTTTCCTTTGCTGTGCAGAAGCGTTTATGTTGATGTAGTCCCAGTAGTTCATTTTTGCGTTTGTGTCCCTTACCTCAGGAGACCTATCTAGAAAGAGGCTGCTATGGCCGATGTCAAAGAAGTTACTGCCTGTGTTCTCTTCTGGGATTTTTATGGTTTCAGGTCTCACATTTAGGTCTTTTGAATTTATTTTTGTGTATGGTGTAAGAAACTGGTCCCTTTTCATTCTCTGGCATGTAACTCTCCAGTTTTCCCCAACATCATTTGTTGAAGAAACTGTTTTTCCCATTGGAATTGTTTTGTCAAAGATCAGTCATACAATTGTGGTTTTATTTCTGGATTTTCTATACTGTTCCCTTGATCTGTGTGTCTGGTTTTTGTGCTAAAACCATACGGTGTGGATCACTACCGCTCTGTAATATAACTTGAAGCCTGGAATTGTGATGCCTCCAGCTTTGCTTTTCTTTTTCTGGGGTATCTTGGATATTCAGGGTCTTTTGTGGTTCCCTACAAATTTTAGGATTGTTTGTTCTAGGTCTGTGAAAACTGCCGTTGGTATTTTGATAGGGATTGCATTAAACATGTAGATTACTTTTGGTACTGCAGACCTTTTAACAATATTTGTTCTTGCAATCCATGAGCATAGGGTGTCTCTGCATTTGTTTGTGTCACTTCCAGTTTCTTTCATCAGTGCCTTATAGTTTTCAGAGTACAGTTCTTTCACGTCTTTGGTTAAGTTTGTTCCTAGGTATCTTGTTTGCAAATAAGATTTTTTCCCCTTAATTTCTCTCTCTGTTACTTCATTGTTTGTGTATAAAAATGCAACAAGGGCACCTCGGTGGCTCAGTCCGTCCAACTTCAGCTCAGGTCATGATCTCATGATTGTGAGTTCAAGCCCCACATCAGGCTCTGTGCTGACAGCTCAGAGCCTGGAGCCTGCTTCAGACTCTGTGTCTCCCACTCTCTCTGCCACTCTCCAGTATCTCTCTCAAAAATAAACATTAAAAATTTAAAAAATAAAATAAACACACCAAATTTCTGTACATTGATTTTGTATCTTGTGACTTTACTGAATTTGTTTATCCATTCTAGCAGCTGTTTGGGTGGAGTCTTGAGGGTTTGATATATGTAGTATCATGTCATCTGCAAATAGTGGAAGTTTTACTTCTTCCTTACCAGTGTGAATGCCTTTTCTTTCTTTTCGTTGTCTGATTGCTGGGGCTAAGACTTGCAGTACTGTGTGGAATAAAAGTGGTAAGAGTGGACATCTTGGTTGTGCTCCTGGTCTTAGGGGGAAAGCCCTCAGTTTGTCACCATTATGGATGATGTCAGCTGTGAGTTTTCATATATGGCCTTATGCTGAGGTGTGTTCCCTGTAAACCTCCTTTGTTGCGGTTTCTGTCATGAATGGGTTTTGTACTCTGCCACATGCTCTTTATTCATCTATTGAAATGATCATATGGTTCTCATCTTTTCTCCTATTGATGTGATGTATCATGTTTATTGATTTGATAATATTGAACCACTTTGCAGCCCAATAATAAATCCCACTTGATCATGGTGAATGATTTTTTTAATGTATTACTGGATTTGGTTTGCTAGTATTTTGCTGAGAATTTTTTGCATCTGTGTTTATCAGGGATATTGACCTATACTTCTCTTTTTTTAGTGGTGTCTTTATCTGGTTTTGGTATCAGGGTAATGCTGGCTCCATAGAATGAATTTGGACGTTTTCCTTCCTTTTCTATTTTTTAATAGAATCGTTTAAGAAAAATAGGTTTCAGTTTCTCTTTAAATGTTTGATAGAATTTGCCTGTAAAGCCATCTGGTCCTATAAAGAATATGTGGTATATATATATATATATATATATATATATATATATATATATATATATATATAATGGAGTACTACTCAGCAATCAAAAAGAATGAAATCTTGCCATTTGCAACTACGTGGATGGAACTAGAGGGTATTATGCTAGTGAAATTAGTCAGAGAAAGAGAAATATCGTATGACTTCCCTCATACAAGGACTTTAAGATGCAAAACAGATGAACATAAGGGAAGAGAAGCAAAAATAATATAAAAACAGGGAGGGGGACAAAAACATAAGAGACTCTTAAATATGGAGAACAAACAGGGTTACTAGAGGGGTTGTGGGAGGGGGATGGGCTAAGTGGGTGAGCCATTAAGGACTCTACTCCTGAGATCATTGTTACGCTATATGCTAACTAGCTTGGATATAAACTTGAAAAAATTAATTAAAAAAAGAAAATGAACTTAGTGAATATCATCAATGATTCAGACTCTTTGCCAAATTTGATTAGTTTCAATTACCTAAGCTATCTGAGTTTTATTAAATATAAGTCACATGCTCTCAAAAAAAAAGCCATCTGGTCCTGGACTTTTATTTGTTGGGACTTGTTTGATTACTGACTCAATTTCTTTGCTGGTTATCAGTCTGTTCAAATATTCCATTTATTTCTTTTTCAGTTTTGGTAGTTTGTATGTTTCTAGGAATTTGTTTCTTCTAGATTGTTCAATCTGTTGATACAGTTTTTCATAATATTCCCTTATGATTGTTTGCATCTCTTTTGTGCTGGTGGTCATTTCTCCTTTCTCGTTTGTGGTTTTATTTATTTGAGTACTTTCTCTTTTTTTCTCGATGCGTCTGGAGGAAAGTTTATCAATTTTATTGATTTTTTTTTTAAAGAACCAGTCCTGGTTTCATCAATCTTTTCTGTTGTTTTGTTTTGTTGTTTAGTTTCTGTATCATTTATTTTTGGTTTATCTTTATTATGTTGTTTCTTCTGCCGGTTTTAGGTTTTGATTGTCGTTCTTTTTCTAGATCCGTTAGGTGCCCGGCTAGGATGTTTGAGATTTTCCTTGCTTCTTGGGGGAAGCCTGCACTCCTGCCACGTTCCTTCTCAGAGCCACCCTTGCCACGGCCCGGAGACTTTGGATTATTGTGTTTTCATTTTCATCTGTTTCCATGTACTTTTTTTAATTTCTTCTATTTTCCTGGTTAACAGTGTTTAATAGCACGTTATTTAACCTCCATGTAGTCTGCTCTTTCCAGACTTTTTCTTGTGGTTAACTTCTGGTTTCATAGTGGACAGAAATAGGCATGGTGGTTTTTATCTTCTTGAATTTGTTGAGGTTTGTTTTGTGGGCTGATACGTGATCTGTTCTGGAGAATTTTCTATGTGCACTTGAAAAGAATATGTATTCTGCTGTGTTAGGATGGAATGATCAAAATATATCTATTAAACCCATCTGTTCCAGTGTGTCATTCAAAGCCATTGTGGATGTTCTGTTGAGATGATCTGTCTGTTGAAGTCCATAGAGTGTTAAAGTCCCCTAGTATTACTGTATTATTATCACTTAGTTCCTTTGTGTTTGTGGCTAGCTGTTTTGTGTATTTGGGGGCATAAATATTTGTGGTTGTTCTATATTCTTGTTGGATTGTCCCCTTTATTATTACATATTGTTTTTCTTTGCTGTTAGAGTCTTTGTTTTAAAGTCTACTTTGTCTAATATAAATGTCGGTACTCTGGATTTCTTTTGACACCCACTTGCATGATAGATGTTTCTCTATCCCCTCACTTCCAATCTGCAGGTGTCTTTACGTCTAAAATGAGTCTCTTATAGGCTGCGTTTCGATAGGTCTTGTTTTATCAGCCATTCTTTAAGAGTGAGTCCATTTAAAGAAACAAAAGTAGTGAGCAGATCAGAATAAGAGTGGGTCACAGAGATGACAGTCTAAGTAGGAGTTCCTACAAAGACTAAGAGTAGAAATCATTAGTACCTACTGTAGCCCCAGGCGCTGCTGAAACACAGAGAAAGAGTCCATAAATCAAAGCCTGGAAGCAAAATTCCTGAAGGAATGTCCCAGCTGGGGGTGGGGGGCAGCTCAGGGGTCTGGGACTGAGACTCTTGAGTCGTGAGCCACGTCACCAAGCTGACCCTCTCCAGGAGTGGGTCCTGCCGTGGCAATTCCTCCCTTTTCAGCGTTCGGCTTCAGAACCTCACTCTTTCTTCTCCCAAAAGGGGCTAAGAGCTTATCAGCTTCAACAAAACCTTTCTTTTTCTTAAACCATCCCACCAGACAGTTCCAGGGTGCTGCCTCTGGAGGGTCATTGCTGCTCACTTTTTCAGATTTTCCCAGAAGCCCATGGGGAAGGAGCTTAATGAGACAGGTGGGTTCCAATGCTAGCTCCATCACTGAGCAGCCACGAGTCTCCAGACAGCTTTCATGACCTCCCTGGGTCTCAGTCTTCTCATCTCCAAAATGGACCAACCATAGCCAGTGCTGACAGTCAAGCGGGAAATTACCTTTACCGTGAGCTTCTGGCACCAAGTACGCTCTCAATAAACAATACCTATTATTAGGTTCCCCCAAGGCAGAGAAATGTAAATGTGTACTTGCCAAGCGTTCTGGGAGTGTAGCCAAAATCACTCCATCTCAGATGAAGATTCTTCCCAGACTTAAGTTTGGGATACTACTCTGTAATATATCCATGTTGGTTTTAATATAAGACTAACGCTTTAAATTACTATCACGGACAGTTAGTGCTCCAAGAAGGTATCCTCTGCCACAAGCCCATCGTTCCCTGGATATAAGCAATCTGAGCTTTGAGAGGCATGTGGGGATTCCCTTTAACTCGATGGTTCTCAACAAAGAACGGATTTGCCCACGGGGTACATTTAGCAAAGTCTGGAGACATTTTTGGTCACCACTTGGGGATGGGGTGTGAATGCGACTGACATCAAGTGGGTGGAGACCACGGATCTTCTAAACACCCCCGAAAGCACAGGGCGGCACCCCCCAACACAACAGTATCTGCTCCCAAATGATAGCAGCGCAGGTGTTCATGCCCCAGAGGCATCCAGAAGGCTTTGTTGTGGAAGCAAGACTGGCTGGTTGGTTCTCATTCTTCCCTCCTGCTTCCAGTCCCTTGTTCATCCATCTCGGTCGTTGTGGCCCTAGGTGTGGAGTGGTGGAATGTGGCTACTGTGGGCAAACTGTTGGGAGAAACCCTCCTGTAAAATGGGGGTGGGGTCGGGGGGAGCATTATGGCGCCAGGAGGCATTCCTGCCGCCTTGTTTTCCGTATCTCTTCAGACCAAACCAGTGAGGAGGTGCCCGCCAGACCCCTGTGCTGTCCTGGGCCCACCCTGGCCCGGTGGTGCTCTGGTGACAGGACTCTCCCTCAGGGGATGGCTGTCCTGTTCAGAACCAGACCTCAGCAAAACCAGGGAGGGGACAGCTGGGCCCTTCCCACCTTCTCTGCCTATACTCATCTCCCCGTTCTGGGCACTTCTCTTTTCCTTACTCCCAGGCAAGTTCATGTTCTCAGCCATCCAGCTGAGATATTGCCCACTGTATAACTCAGTGTAGTCTGGAGAAACAGAACCAGCGGGCTATGCCTGTATATCTAGAAGGAGATTTACCAAAAGGAATTGGCCTCCATGACTGTGGAGGCTGGCGAGCCCAGTGTGGGCTAGCTTGCTGGAGAGCCAGGAAAGTGTGTGGTGCAGTTCTAGTCCAAAGGCAGTCTGCTGGAGAATTCCCTCTTGCTCTGGGAGACCCATCTTTTTGTTCTATTCACGCCTTCAGCTGATTGGATGAGGCCCCCCCACATTATGAGGGTAAACTATTACTCAAAGTTCGCCAATTTAAATGTTAATCTCATCCCAAAGCACCCTCCAACTTGACAAATAAAATTAGCCAACCCACCTGCCGCCTGGGGCAGTGGGATAAATGCTGGGACTAACCTGATCCTGACCCTGACATAGGATCATCGTGTGTGCCCGTCTCAAGCCAGCACTGTGCAGGTGTTGCTTCGACTGCTGATGCGGTTACTGGCGGTGGAGAAGGGGTGCCGGGGGGAGACAAGGAGCCGCCGCTTTGGGCCAGCCTGAGGTCTGCTCTGCTGAGCAGCATGCTCCTTTCTAGAGCAGGGCTGGCAAACCTCAGCCCGATTCCCATTTTTGTGAATAAGGCTTGTTGGAACACAGCCATTCGCTTACACATTGTCTGTATCTGCTTTCATGCTACGGTGGCAGCACTGAGTATTGGTGCAGGGACGGCATGGCCCATAAATGTTTACTATCTGGGCCCTTACAGAGCAAGTTTGCCAAAACCCTTTTAAAAAGCATGGACTCTATAGCCAAGCTCTCTGGTTTTCACTCCCCACTCCTCTCCCTGCTGGCTGTGTGATTTGAGCGAGTTACTTAAGCTCTCTGTGCCTCAGTTTCCTGCTTTGTGTATTGGGAATGATAATGGGATAGTCATAGATATATATTTATAAAGTACTAGTAACGGGCCCATCTAAATAAGTGCTCCAGAGTTGGCTGTCAGTATTATGCTTAGCAGAAATTTGGTTTCCTGAAGGTATGTGATGGTTGACAGAACCAGTTTGGTTGGACAAGCTGTTGGGAAATAGTTTTTGAAGGTGGTGGCCAGCAAGAAGAAAGGAATATTAGGAGTGGATTAGTAGGCAGTTTGACCTGCAGAAGGCAATGTCAGCCTCCCCCCATCTCCCAAGACAACCGAATTAAATCTGTCCCTCGTCAGTGCTTGTACGGGCATGTGGTATGGACGTGTGCGTTGCCATGCTGTTTCTGAGGTGGGCACTAGGTGAGAGCAAGAACATCTCCCAGAAGCTGGTTGCACAATTCTGTGTGTCCAGCCCTCCCTGGGACAGTTGCAGTCTGCTGGGGTCTCTGGACATGGGTAATTCCTGAAGATCCAGGGGGATATGTGTCTAGCAGTGGAGTGTGAGACACCACTACAGGCAGTAGGGAGGGACGGGGAGTACTGAGCCTAACCAGTGTTCACACAGCAAGCATCTACTTTTCCTATCATGGCTGGCCCTAGGCATAAGAAAGTCACCATCAGTGTGGCCACCATAAGCCAGAATTGCAGGTGGCTGACCGCGTGTGAAATGGGGTTGGGAGATACATTTTATTTAGCCTAAGCAATGCTTTTAAAAACTGAGCCGAGATTTAGAAATCTAGAAGTTTTGCGTGCGTACACACACACACACACACACACACACACACACACACAAAATGTCAATGTCTTCCTTCTCTTGAAACACTAGGAAATGCACCATGAGCCCTCCTTCCCAGACGACAGCAGGTGACCCTACTGGGTGTCCTGGGCACTCCGGCTCGCCCGCAGTCCCCACTACTCCCTTCTGTCTTACATCAGCCCTTGTAACTCACTCCTGGCGCCTGGTTGGCCTCTGTAGGCACGAGTTTTCAAGTTCTGTGCTGCATGTTTGCTATATGTGCCAGGAGAAAGAGAGAGGAAGTTTTTAAGAGCACAGTCTGTAGGTGATGAGTTCTTTCCTAATAAAGTTCATTTCTGACTAAAATAAAGTTCCTGTAGATTCTGGCATCATGAGAAAGTGGGACTGAAGTGGTCTCTCGCTTAACACATGGGGAAACCAAGATATTATTATTTATTTAGTTAGTTAGTTAGTTTATTCAAGCGACTAATATCCAAGTCCTTTAACACCTGGTGTGTGTGTGTGTGTGTCTGTGTGTCTGTGCGTGTTTGAGAGGTGGGGAGAAGAGGGAGAGAGATTGGCAGAGAGATAAGAAAGTTATATTGACACGGGCTGTAGAGCAAACCTTTTCTCTTCTGATATAATATTTTCTTAGTCTGAAAATAGATATCCCCCCCCCAACCACCACCCCTGGAATTACTAAAAAGGAAGTGTCTACTCTTCTCTTCACCTGATCCATCCCTCCTCTATCAGATATGGAGACATAACCATATCTGATTGGCAAGATTGGGAAGATGGGATTTGAAGGTGATTTAGCGCATCCTGTTGGGCTTTCTTTTGGGGGCACTGCTTTTTTCCCCGGCCAAGGGTGACATGTGGAGTCAGTGTGCCAGGGTCAGGGCTTGGGGGTGCCCTGTGGAGTCAGGAGCAGATGTCCACCTCTGTCCCCAAGCCTGGGGCCCTGGACAGTTCTCTTGCAGCTGGTGCTCCTCTCTAGTAGACCCAAGGATCCAGGCTCAGGAGCAGATCTGAGGGAACCGCATTGTGGTCATAGGTCCCAGCCATACCTTCCGGCCCCGTGTTACCAATAATAAAGCTGATATGTTAGCCAGTAATTTATTTCTGTGCCCGCTTCTCAGTTTGTTCCTAATGCAAGGGGAAAAAAGGAGTGTTTCTAAATACCACATGATAGAGATCTCAAAAGGCACAGCAGCCAGACTTCCCCATGGGTTCATCCAGTTCAAGGAACAGGAGCGGTTTAAATGACCTTCAGCAGCAAGGTCAGCGTCTGCTTTGGGTGCATCGGTGTACCCCACATCCCACATCCTAACTCATTTGCGTTTACCAGTGGCCGTTACCACAGACAGTTAGTCATGGGCCCGTTACGCCCCTGTGCACAGGGGACTGCAGCCAATTTACCCAGCAGACAGAGGGGTGGAGCTCTGTGGGAGGCACACTGTGGTTGACCAGTTGGCCAGCTGTTCTGCTCTTACTGTTTTCCATCAAGTTTTTTTTTCAATTTTATTAATTTCTACAAAAAGAGAGGGAGGAAACTGTGAATGGCTTGGCGGGCAAGATAAGACACCAAGATTGCTGTACATCAGTCACTCCCAAACACTGACCTCCTTAGTTCCCAAGATCATCAGAAACCATTGGATCTTCTTAACAACAGGGCTTTCTGAGATAGCCCCATTCATTCCAATGCCAAGGCTAATGGGTTCATGGGCTTCAAGATTTCTTGCTGCCTGCCAGTCCTTTGTGTTGAAAAGATATCTTTATTTATTTATTTTTGTTTATTTATTTACTTTGAGAAGGTTAGAGAGAGAGAGTGCATAAGTGGGGAAGAGGCAGAGAGAGGGGAGGGAAAGAATCCCAAGCAGGCTCCACACTATCAGAGCAGAGCCTGACATGGGACTTGAACTCAGGAACCGTGAGATCATGACCTGAGCTGAAATCAAGAGTCAGATGCTTCACCAGCTGAGCCACCCAGGTGCCCCAAAAAGGTATATTTAAAATACATCAACTGAAGAATTCATAGGAATGAATGTATCCCGGGGAAGGTGAGACTCTAGTGTGAGCATGGGGCATCTCTTGATTACAGTCATTGACTTCATCTCGAATGTTCCTACCTTCTGCCTGGAACGTTTATTTGCCCTCCTTGCTTTCACTCCCTTTCTGCAACCTTAGCCATTTAGAGAGGCACTATCTCATTTACACAGACAACCACATATTGTATGATTTGTTTATGTAAAACATCCAGGAAAGGTAAATCCAGAGAGACAAAATGTAGATTCATGGTTGTCTGGAGTAACTGTGAGTGGGCATGTGGGATCTCACTGGGGTGATGGAAGTGTGCTGAAAGTAGACTACGATGGTCACACAACCTGGCAAATTTGCTACAAATTGTTAAAATGGCTAAATGTTATGATCTGTAATTTATACCTCCATAGAGTTGTTTATTAAAAAAGAAAAAAAAGAATAAAGTGAAGTAGACACTGTGGCAGTATGTCCTGCTCTCATCCCCAAGACTTAGTTTTCCTACAGGCTCACCGGCCCTGCCTTCAGTCCTCGAGCTCTTTGTCTGAGGACTTTCTTGGGCCACCAGAGCCCACTGCGCCCTCATGTGTGGCAGACTGCAGACTCAGGTCCCTGGAGAACAGCCCTTGACCACTAACTGCTAGGAAATGGAGTACAAATACCGCAGCTCTCTTGCCTTGTGGACACATCTTTCATGGCACTTCCCAAAGTTCTCCAAGTGGGATTGAACTCCATTTTCTCATATCGGTCACTCGCTTGAAGAGATCCATTTTATAGGCTTCTTTTATTTTCCCTTCCTGCCTCAATTTCCTTCTCCTGCCTTCCGGTGTTTTCTGGGATCCCCAAAGAAATATGTTATTACTTCCACTTACATCTTTGTCTCAGAGTCTACTTTTAGGGTAACTCATTAGAGAGGATATATTGGAAATTATTAAGAACTAAGAATTGATCAAACAATTTCAACTGAAGTTAAGCCATAGACCTTGGGGTCTGATTGCCTGGGTTAGAGTCTGAGCCCTACGTTACTTGCTACTTCTGTGACTCTGCCTAAGTTCCTTGGCCCTAAAGTCTCCTATCTCTCATCTGTCCCATCAGGGTAATCACATTGTCTATGTGACAGGGACAGTGTGAGGATACCATGTAGTGCAGCTGGAACTCTTCACAGAGGAATTGGTACAAAGAACTATCTAATAAGACGTAATTATATGTGATTTTATGAGGGTGATGACTGGTCCATCAAATAATCACAGTCATTTGAACCTGAAAAACAAAAGGTTGGTTGGATTTCCTGGGGCTTATTCACAGAGTGTGCCTCTGTAGCCAAGATCATAAAGCTTTGGGCTTGTCGCTTGGGTAACACAAGTACCAGTGTCCCCAAACGACACTGGCCACTCTGGGGTTGGGCGAGAAAGTGGAACAGATGATGCCTGATTGTGTCTTGATGAACAAACTGGATTGAATACTTCTCCAGAGGGACCCATGTAGCTAAAGTGATTATCAAAAATTAGTAGAATTAATTTTACAACCTTCTGAAAAGAAGTGGACATAATCATATTTTCTTTGATTCCGTGTTAAGCCTGGTTTATTCATCAGATAGATACGCAATCCTGCTGTGGCTGATTGTAGACTTTGAAAAGTGACTTTCCTTGCCTTCGCCTAGATCCTCATCTGTAAGAAGGAAATAGCGATGCTTGCCTCAGAAGGTATCTTGATTATATGACTCATTTTATGTAAAGAGAACTGAACAAGGGCTCGCCTGTAGCAGATGGTCAGCATTCACTCTTTTTTCTGTCCAACTCCTCTGTTAATGCTTCTCCAGTGATGCTAACTTGGATAGGAATTTGGTTCCTTCAACCTGTAGGAAATAGAGCATGTGCCAGAACCTAAGGGACCCTCATTAAATTGGCAGAAATAATCCAGCACACATGGCCAGTGTGTGGGACATCCACCACCATTCCTCTTTCGACAGTACTAGCAGACATTACTAATCGATCGTCGCTCTTTTCATTTCAGTTTGGATACAGTCCCGGAATCTTTTCCAGCTGAGCACTCTCTGCCACCACTACCAACTGATCAGATTTGGCATGCAAGATGAAAGTTATGTGCCAGCTTCCAGTGTCAGCTTAAAAATAATGGTGCTGAGCACAAATTCTGGAACTCAATAAATACTTAATAAGTGGACAACTAAAGAATAAATAAATGCAATGACATTATTTAATACTGCCATCACCTATGTCTTTACTAGCAATCTTGCTGAGAGATCAAGCCCAAATTCCTCAGTTTTCCCACCTATAACATGCATCTTTCATTGGTGACAGAAAGTTTTGGAGAATACTTGGAATACTCATAATTATAGTCCTAAAGGAACATCCTCAGAAAATCTGTATATTGGTATGATCTTCTCTTGGGAGATTAAATCTCCTTAAGTTATAGCATTTTTGTCCAGGGCTGGCTGTACAGAAACTTCCCAGAAGTCTAAGTTTTCTGAAGAGCTATTCTGGTGATGAAGGAGAAATCCTTAATTGGTAGAACATAGCCAACTATTTTCTGACCAGGAGGCACATCTCAAAACTGTATGTCAGAAGGCTGTGACTGAACTGCCACACTGAGGCTGATGGCGATCTCCTTAGGAAATTGGTTTTAGCCAGAGGAGTGACGGCTATTTTAAAGCAAAAAGACCAGCATCGGACATCAAGTCTGCAATTCCAAACATCCTGTGCTATTGTAGTCGCCGCAAGATTGATTCATGGTTCGATGTTTGCTTTTCTTCGATTATAAATGTAAAAGTATTAACTATATTTGTATAACTATGAAAATTAAACACATTTATTATAAGTGCAAAAAATCTGAAAGAAGAAAACAAAATTGTCTGTAGATTCACCACTCAAGGATAGTCAGTATTAAAATCTGGGGTATTTCCGGGGTGCCTGGGTGGTTCAGTGGGATGAGTGTTGGACTCTTGATTTCTGCTCAGGTCATGATCTCACAGTTCATGGGATCGAGCCCCACATTGGGCTGTAAAGGGACAGCAAGAAGTCTGCTTGGGATTCTCTCTCTCCCTCTCTCTCTGCCCCTCTGCTCTAAATAAATGAACTTAAAAATAAAATAAAATTTGGGGTATTTCCGTCTTGTCATATTTCAGCACACATTTAAGCATAATTATGGTTGTGTATTACACACAAATATTACACACAAACCTTCATGTCCTGGAGGTTTTCTTAAAATTTAACTTGATGAGCAGACCTGGGTGACTCATTCAGTTAAGCATCTTACTTTGGCTAAGGTCATGATCTCCCAGTTTGTGAGTTCGAGCCCCACAGCAGGTTCTGTGCTGACAGCTTGGAGCCTGAAGCGTGTTTCAGATTCCATGTCTGCCCCTCTCCCTGCCCCTTCCTCACTCATGCTCTGTCTCTCTCTCTCTCTCAGAAATATTTAAACATTAAAAAATTTTAGAGAAAGTAGGGGATTCTCCATGTTTTTGCAACTGCTCCACATCCATTTTGGTTGTTGCATAATTAGTCTGATAAACGAATATGCCGTCTTTTACTTAACCATTAGATGATATTGCTCAAAGTTGTTGTTTCTGGTGTTTTGCTTTGTAGAGGTGCTATGATGACTATAACTGCATATATAAAGAGTTTTTTTTCTGCATATGCATTTCCCTGGAACACTTGACTAGATTCCAAGTCTCTCTTCCTCTCTCTCATGGAGTTATAACACGTAACATGCTAAAGCAGACGCATATCAAGTGTAGAGCACATCCAATACACACGCATGCCTTGTACCCAGATAAGGCATTTCCAGCACCCCAGAAGGTGCTCACAAGCCCCTTCTGAGGTGTGATTTTTAAACGAAAGTGTGCACGTTGCACCATACAAAGAAGCACATCTCCTTCTTTGCTAACCGTTTCTCTGCTGATCCAGAGCGCTGTCACCGTGTTAGGTGCTGGCAGTATATTCTTTTACTACCCCACCCTCCCAAAGCAAGCTGCTCAGAGCTATTCCCACTGTCTTGGAAGATTTATTTTTAATTTTAAATTCTAAGTAGTCTCTACACCCAGCATGGGGCTCGAACCTACAACCCCAGATCAAGAGGCACGCCCTCCGCCGACTGAGCCAGCAAGGTGTCCTCCCCAAGGTCTTTGTGAGGAGGTCAGGGGAGCACTCTCCACACTACAAATACCACCTAGTCCTCTTCTGTCTGTGATGAGGACATTTAAAAGATACCCTAGGGGCGCCTGGGTGGCTCAGTTGGTTAAGCGTCTGGCTTTGGCTCGGGTCATGATCTCACAGTTCGTGGGTTCAAGCCCCACATCGGGCTTTGTGCTGACAGCTCAGAGCCTGGAGCCTGCTTTGGATTCTGTGTCTCCTCCTCTCTCTGACCCTCCCCTGTTCACGCTCTCTCTCTCTCTGTCTCTCAAAAAAAAAAAAACCATTAAAAAATAAAAAATAAAGATACTCTATATTTTTTATTCGGTTTGATAAAAAAAAAAACTTTGGGAGGAGTCAGCAACTTTATTTCTAGCAACTGTGGAACTTTTCATAGTTTGTTAAATAGCCACCCACCGTGGATAATAGCATGAGTGTTAAAATAAGATAGAGATAGACAGATAGATCTGTCTCTGTAAAAAAAAATTGTAGTGAATAAAAATAAGTATATTTACAAGACTGTTCTCAGATTCCTTCTCTCCTGTAATCCTACTCCCCGTCATCACCATCACCATTGTCATCGCCATCACGTTGGTTGAGGGTCTGCTGTGTGCCGGGGATTACCTAAATTATTTAGACGGAACACCTCATTTAATTCTCCCCTTTAAGTCATCCCCTTCTTATTTTGCAGAAAAAGAAACGGAGGCCCTGTGCCACAGAAGAAGTAAGTTTTGGGACTGGGCTTTGAACTCTGCCTCCAGAGCTGCCGTGTTTAATCACCACTCTCTGCCTCGGCTAAGAGAACACACGCTCAAAATGTAAGTGATGGAAGTTTACGGATCTCCCAGGTTTCCAACCTATTTGAAGCGGTATATCTAAGTGCTAGACGCAAGAAATCTGTACTTTATATCCTCGGTGAGGGAGGAGACCCTATGTTTTGGACAGTCAGTAAACAAATGCAGACTTAATGGCATGAATATTTTTAATGGGTTTATTGAGATATAACTTACATCCTCTAAAAATACACCTGTTTTGGTATGTTTACACTTACGCAGCCATTACCACAGTCTAATTTTAGAATATTTCCATCAGCTCCAAAAGATATTATGCCCATTATCCATCACTCCCCATATCCCCCTGCCCCCAGCCTCTGGAAACCACTAAGCATCTTTCTGTCTCAATAAGTTTGCTTATTCCGGACATTTCATAGAAATGGAATCCTACCGTATATGGCCTTTTGTGTCTGACTTCTTTCTTGGACATGTTTTTGGGACTCGCCCATGTGGTGGCATAAATCAATACTTAATTCCTTCATGTGGCTAAATAGTTGTTGGAGGTGCCACGAACGCTTTCACCACGCTAGATCTTTCTCTCTCATTCCTTCCCCGTTTGTAAGACCCCGTTTCTTCAAACCTGGCTTCCCCTTTCTCTCGTCAAGCACTGCTGACCTCCTCCTCTTCCTGTTCTAGTTCACCCTAGTTCGCTCTAGTTCGTGTCTCTGCCTCCCCTGAAATTTTCAGTGTTTTGTTTTATTTATTTTCAGGACTCTGACCCATCTGGAATTTCTTTGTGCTTGATCTAAGATAAGAACTCAACATTACTTTCTTCCAATGGAAATTTTAGTTAAACCACATTACCCTACTGGATTCAAATACCCCCTTTGTTATATATTTGAGTTCTCTGTAAGAGATCTAGGTGAGCTAATGTTTTCTATTCCTAAGCCAGAAGGACCGTATTTATATGCTTATATTTGACTTCATGGCATATTCAAATATCAGCGAAGGCAGGTGTGTCGCTGCCATTTATTTATTTATTTATTGGTTACTTCAGAGCATTTCCTTCTCCATTTGTTTCATCCAATCTCCCTTCCTTCCCCTTAGCACTGATAGCAAACTGTTGATATTCTAATCAATACTGAGGTTCTTAGTTAATTTTACTAATTTGGGGAAGGCTTGCATTTTATTTGTTTGAATAAATGAAATTATAATAAACTTATTTAAATAAATTGTTCACATTGTTCTCACTCAAGAACATAGTATTTATTTTCATTTTTATCGATCTTGTTTTATGAAATTCAGTGAGATTTAGAAGATCATTTTAAAAATAGTTTTCTTCATATAAGTCCTGAGTCTTTTCTTCTTAAGTGGTTTTCTCCATTATTTCATAGTTGGTGCTGTGGTGACTGGGATATTTTTTCTATCCAATATCTCCTCCTATCCATTTCAGAGTCATTATTGTTAGTATGTAGAAATGCTATTAATATTGTATAATTTTATTGTTTCCAGTCACTTTCCAAATGCACTTCTTGATTCTACCAGGATTATTGTTTTGTTCTTTTATTTTTCACTAGAGTCTCTTAGGTTTTCTTAGTGCCCAGAGCAAGCCATCAGAAAGAAGAGTGTAGGCTCTTCTTTTCCAATATTTAGTTGATTATTTTATTTTCTTGTCTAAACACATTTTCAGAACTTCTGAAGTTATGTAAACATTTCGATTTTTGCCATTTTAAAACATATATTTTTTGTTCAATGGCCTTCATTATATTTAGGTAACTTCTTCCTATTAATGTTTTAGTTGGAGACTTTCCAGAAATGACTGCCACATCTAATCAAATGGCTTCTCAGCTCCACCTTTAATCTGACTGATGTAATCAGTGGATTATGTTGATACCATCCCTGGTCCCAACCTGTCTCAAATTCCGGGAACAGACTCTTCCTGGTCATAACACTTTCCTCCTTTGATGCTAGAAATTTATTCAAAGGATTTGTCTCTATTCATAAGTAATATTTAATCATAGTTTTCTTGTCTGGTACTATCTTTATTAGATTGGGTTTGAAAAGAATTGAAAAGCTTCTCATTGCTCACTGTGGAAAGGTTACCTACCCGGCTACACTTGAGAACCGTCTGGATGTTTATACCTGGCACAACATGGACAGATTAGGGCGGAGTATCTGGGGGTAAGGTTTGGACAGCATTGGTTAAAAAAAAATTAGCTGGTGATTTTGTCATTCAGTCAAGTCTGAAAATCAGTGTGTATGATGAAGAATTGTTAAAATTGTTAGAGCAATCTAGTTTTGTTTTGTTTTGTTTTGTTTACATAGGTTATTATAGAACTCAGCAATGAACCTCTCTGATCTGGGGGTCTTTTTAATGCTAAATCTGTCATATCTTTGGTAGCTGGTTTCCTCAAGTTTGTCAGCTTCTCTTGGGTCATTTTAAATATTTTTTCCATAATCTCAGTTATCAAATGTGTTACCAGAGAATTGCATATGATACTCTTCCATTTCTCTTCTTTTCTAGAACTTTGGTTAAGTATTTTTTTATCATTTTTTTAATGTGTATTCATTTTTGAGAGATAGAGAGAGAGAGAGAGAGAACAAGCAAGGGGGGGGGGTCAGAGAGAGAGGGAGCGAGTGTGAGCTGGGGATGGGCAGAGAGAGAGGAAGACACAGGATCTGAAGCAGCTCCAGGCTCTGAGCTGTGTCAGCACAGAGCCCAATGTGGGGCTCGAACCCACAAGCTGTGAGATCATGACCTGGGCTGAAGTCGGATGCTTAACTGACTGAGCCTCCCAGGACCGCCCCCCCCCTTGTTTAAAAATAACATTTATTTATTTGTTCTGAGAGAGCGAGAGAGCGAGCCCATATACCTGCGAACAGGTGAGGGGCAGAGATAGGGAGGGAGAGACTCCTGAGCAGGCTATGTGCTGTCAGCACGGAGCCCATTGAGGGGCTCGATCTCACAGACCTCGAGATTATGACCTGAGCCAAAGTCAAGAGTCGGACACTTAGCTGACTGAGCTACCAAGGTGCCCCAAGTCCTCTTTTTTGATAAACTGTGTATTCTGTTTTCTTTAGTCAGACATGGCGGTGGGGGGGGGGGTTAACATAGTGATTCAATGTTAGTATATGTTACAAAATGATCACAATTAGTCTAGTTAATACCTGTCCCCATACATAGTTGCAAAATTTTGTTTTCTTGTGATGAGAACGTTTAAGATCTATTTGTTTAAAGCAACTTTAATAAATACAAACAGTGTTAGTAACTGTAGTCACCATGCTGTCCATCATATCCCCAAGACTTATTTTATAACTGCAAGTTTGTACCTTTGACCCCCCCTTCACCCAATCTGATTTTTTTTAAGGTTGTTTATTTATTTTGAGAGAGACAAGAGACAGAGATAGCACAAGTGAGGGTGGGGCAGAGGGAGACAGAGAATCCCAAACAGGCTCCACTGTCGACGCAGAGCCTGACACGGGGCTCGAACTCAAGGGACTGTGAGATCATGACCTGAGCCGAAACAGAATATGATGCATAACCGACTGAGCCACCCAGGTGCCCCCAATCTGGTTATTTTTTAAATTGAGCGCTTTTGAGTTCATTTTCCTCTCTGCTATCTGTGCTTTCTTTTCTGTTACTTCCAGAATCTATCACTATTAGTTTTCTATTCAGAATTTCTTTTAGTTCATTTTGTTCTATTCTAACCTCCTGGGGTGTATAAAAATTCCCCTTGTTGTTTTATTAGTCATTCTTCGTAATGAAGGCACTGAGGGCCATTACTTTTCCTCTGACTGCAGCTTTTGTTATATTCCACAGATTCTATTATAACATGTTCTCTTATTTATTACGGTAAAAAAATACTGAATTTTGTTGTCCAGAATTATGTTTCTCAATTTTTAAGTTACAAAAATAGGTATTTCTAATATTATTAGTTTATTATTGGAGAGAATTTGGCTTGAGCAAAATCTCTTTTATTTTATTTGTTGAGGCTTTCTTATGTCCATTGTGTGTGGCAGATCTCATGGATTTTAGAAAATATATTTATTTTCTGTGAAGGTAAGCGTGTTTCTGTATACATCCACTAAATTGAGTTTATAGTGTGCACAATGCAATTTCTCCATGCCTTTATTTATTTTTACTTTTATTTATCTGCTTGATATGGAAAATGAGTGTATTGATTTCTTCAGATATATACATATTATTTCAACAGGTTCCTATTGTTTTCCTAATAGTTTTCAGGTTTTGTACTGTATGCTGGGCCCTTCTTCAGGTGTTTCTTTTAGTTTGGTTAAGGAGGTTTCACACCCGTTGTGGAGCCCAGTTCAGGGCTTGAATTCACCACCCCGAGATCAAGACCTGAGCTGAGATCAAGAGTTGGACGCCTGGGGTGTCTGGGGGGCTCAGTCGACTGAGCAGCTGGCTTTGGGCTCAGGTCATGTTGTCACAGTTCATGGACTCAAGCCCTGCACTGGGCTCCGTGCTGGCAGCTCAGAGCCTGGAGCCTGCTTCAGATTCTGGGTCTCCCTCTCTCTCTGCCCTTCCCCTGCTCATGCTCTGTCAAAAGATAAAATAAAATGTTAAAAAAAATCTTGTTAAAGAGTTGGAAGCTTAACTGACTGAGCCCCCCAAGTGCCCTGCTCCAAGTGCCTGGTAACATGGCATCATTTATTGGAGCGTTAGGAGCACCCTTGGAGAAGGGGGAGATGTCCTCCCAGGAGGAGGAGGGAGGGAGGGGGAAACCTTGCCAAGCCCCCAAATTAATAAGAAGTAGATGCAGATTCAAACCAGGGTACTTTGTATCCGTGGGCTGGTTCTCAACCCTGCACCTGACACCTCGGGCATGACCGACTTTCCCTTCTGCAAACGCGCCCCTCCTCCCCGTTACCTGGCTAGCGTGGGTTCCCTCTCTTCTTAGGGACTCTCTTTCTGGAGCTACAGTCAGTGGCTCCCACAGGAGCGCCAGACTCAAGCCAGGATAATGATCACCCTTTGCTGAGATGTTTCTGGACTCTAAGAAAATGGTTTTATTCATTGATTCAGGAAAATTTAATTGAATACCTGCTATGTGCCAGGTACTTAGAGCAGTGAACAAAATGGACAGTGCCTACCCTCATGGAGCGTGCCATCTAATGAGGGGGGTGGGGAGGGAGACAGACATTAAACCTAAAACTGTGATCAGTGATTTATTTATACAAGGTAACAAGTGCTACAGAAAATAGCACCAAGTACTGGCAATCAGCAGTGCTGGCTGGGGTGGTGCAGTTTCATCGGGATGGTCAGGAAAGGCTTAACTGAGAAGGTGTCCTTTGTGCAGAAGCG
>PJEM01008321.1:0-76417 GCA_004023845.1 Helogale parvula
CGTGGATAGGCGTGGTTTGGTGTGGTAGGTCTTGGAGGCTGCTCTCAGAGGCTCTGCCTTGGTGTCTGCAGAGAGTAGAATTGTGGTACGCCAAGCTCCGCTGGAACTATGCACTGTAGGCCACTCTAATGAGTCCAATCTCCTTGTGCCACAATTGAGCCAAGTTGTATTTTCCAGGCCCGCCTCGGTTCAAAGTTCTAGTCCATGCACTTTTATCCTACCACAGATGAGATGTATTTGCTTTGGTGGCTGGCTTCTTAGGGGGAGGGATCAGTTTGTCTTGGCTCAGGCAGGGATTTAGGCTGCCCCTTCTTGAGGCGAGGTGCGCAGCAGGAGGTGAAGTGCACGCTGTCACAGACACAGCTGCGGATTCCCAGCCCCCAGCCGGGATCACAGTTGCCTTGGGGAAGGGATGAGTTTCTCTTGGCTTTGTGCAGCTGTTGCCCGAGGCGCCGGGCGCTGCTGGAAATGAGCTGGGAGCTCCTGCAGCCTGAGTGTGCGCCCAGGCCTCCACCACTGCCAACTCCCTGCCGGGATTGCGTAGGGGTGGGGGCTATTTTTTCCCTGTTGGCACCCGGGATTCAAGATTAGTGCGGCCAATGCTGGGGGTGAGATGCGCCGTGGAAATGAGGTGCGTGCTCTCACTCCCAAAACCGAGGTTGAAGTGAGCACCCCTGGTGCCGCCGCCACCACGGCCGCTAACTCCCCCCACCCCAGATGGCGCAGGGCTGGAAGCTGTTCTTTCCCTTGCGCCACCTGGGTTCAGGATTTGTGCTACCCAGCAGTTATATATGGAGCGAGAGTTTCTCTCTCCAAGCGCAGTTAAACGTTCTTTATCTCTTCCCCAGAAACAGTACTATGAGCGTGTTCAGTCTCTCTGTCTCTTCCCTTTGTCTCTTGGGCTCTGCGCGCTTGACCCGTGTTGGGCTGGGGCTTCCACCTCCCCTGCCCGTCTCGGGCTGGCCCGTTTTCTAATCTCCCCAGTTCGCACTCACTCACTCAGGTATCTTTGAGGTTCTCTTCTTTCTGGAGTCCATATTTTCTCCTTCCACTCTTGCAAATGAGAGTAATGTACTTCTCGGTTTGATAGATGGTGCAGACGAAATTTACAGAGCTCCCTTCCTCTCCACCATCTTGGCTCCTTCCCGACTCTAACTTTCAATACCTGTCTACAACTCATTGTTAGAAATGACATTTCAAGAATTACGTTTGTGGGGCCTTTACTCCATCTCCCTGGAAAGATCAGTAGTTCTCCTGGAGGCACCACTGTCCCCTGTATATGCCTGTACTGTAGAACTCACCGTGAATTGCATGCTGTTTTAAATTGGATATTGTTTGGATATTAAATTGGAGGGAAGAGACCTTTTGGTAATCAACTTGTATTTCCTGCTCATGACAGAATTATTGTGTTTACTAGCTGTTCAGTAACATTTTGTTCACATATTAAATAATGAAAGTGGGTCTCTTAAGAGATTACAAGTTGAATCGTGGGTAGTACATTTTGGATAAGCTCATCTTCTGTTTGCCATGACTTAAAACTTTAACTAGCCTTGAACTGTTTTATACTCAAGCTATTTTAAAGTTATATAACCGTCCACAAGCTTGATAGTCACCCCATATTCTCATTTTTAAATTTAATATTGCTAACATTTCTTCCATTAAAACCAAACTACAAAGTTCAGTAGAAATGCAACTTTGGAGAATAAGAATAACAAATAGGCTGCCTAATTGGATTTCCTCATCTTTTACAAATGCAATTCTAGAAGATGGCAGAAGAAATAAGACCCAATTCTTTTTATAGTTAATGTTCATAACAAGGTCATTATCTCTTAATTTAGAATTATGAGTAATAATAATTCAACCTACTTTTTTGTGATATGTGTTTTATTGTGCAAATTTGCAAAGTTAGACCAATATACACATTAACAAAAAACATAAAGCATAGGTTTTTCACTCATTTTTAAGAGTATTATCCAGGGGCACCTGGGTGGCTCAGTTGGTTGAGGGTCTGGCTTTGGCTCAGGTCATGATCTTGTGTTTAGTGGTTTCAAGCCCTGCATCAGACCCTGTGCTGACAGCTAGCTCAGAGCCTGGAGCCTGCCTCCAGATTCTGTGTCTCCCTCTCTCTCTGACCCTCCCCTGCTCACACTGTCTCTCTCTTTCTTTCTCTCTCTCAAAAAATAAATAAAATATTTTTAAAAAGTATTATCCAAGTCACTATCGATAGATCTTATTTTTAAATTATATTAGAAGTAGACATGTGTGCGTACCTGAGTATTTACTGAACTTCCTTAAAAGCCAGTATGGATTATAATATGTATATAGCTATTTATATCTATATAAAAATTACCTGTTTATTCTTCCCTTCTTTGGGCATAAGTCAGACTATATTCTGTGCATGGAGCACTGACCATGCAGTTTGTATGATACAAAAATGTTCATTTAAAGTGGCCTTTACAAAAGTAACAGTAAACCAATATAAGTAAGTACCCTGAGTACTAGCAAATTACTTACCAATATGTAATTTGCCTTGTGAGATTTCCTTTCATCATATAAACGTTGAGTTGGTCCAGAAGATGATTAAACTTGACAGAGGGCTGAAGTGTCAAAGTGAAGAAAGTACCCTAAAAAGGCAAAGGAAGGTGGCAAAAAGCCAAATCATGGTCTAAGGACATGAAATTCCTGAGCTTAGTGGTGGTTGGTAGGTCAAGAGTCATGTGTAGAATGTGGTGTTGGCACCATTTCACTTCTAAAGCCAAACAAAAGGGAGAAGGGAAAAGATAAGTCAGGTGAAATGTCTGCCACTCCTCTGTTCTTGTAAAATGTGTTTTCGGAGAGATTTACAACATAATTATAACTACTGCTCATAATCATATTCGAAAAGCATATATACAGGGCATACAGAAAATAAACCACCACAGGCAGTACTGAAATGGCTGCCAATAAAATCACAACTGGTTGGAGTACGTTTGCTGTACATCATGCATGAAGATGATGCAATACATCTATAGTCAGCTGGCCATGTGCTCTGAGCTGTTTTTTAGTTGTGGTGATAGATTTGAATTGGTTTGTCTGCACTTTCTCACCCATTCTGCGTTGTGGCCAAGGACACATATTTTGTGGACAGCTGGCTGAGGCTAGTGGTAAAGTCTGTGGCCATGGAACAGAGGAATTCAAACTGGCCAAACCCACAACCTTGGCCTCATTAGTTACTGTGCTCCAATTGACGGAGCTAACTGGCAGCAGCTTCATTTCCTGGTGCTGCACACATTTTGAGAGCATTCCAAAACGGGCCCATCAGATACCAACTGGGCACAAATGAATCCTTGTTTATTTGCATTGAGGCCAAAGAGCTGTACATAGTGGTTTGGCTTTTCTTAAACATCCATCAAAATTGCCTGTCATTTTGCATGTTTATGGCTAAATGAGGCTCAAGGCATCAGGCTCCACTTCTGACATGAGGTTTTTATCAGTGGAAAAATGGAAGCAGATGATTCCGTCATCTTTTAAAGCGGTGACATGGGGTGATGCTGACATCATGTGAAATCTGTGTTGAAACCACCTTACTATCCACCAATTATTTCTTGAAAAAAATTAATGTCTTTAGAATTTTACATACGCTTTTATGAAAGGACTGATTCTAAAATATTTCGTTGGAGAGCTTTCCTCTTGCAAAGTGCTTTACCTTAGTTTCCCACAAATTTTATCCTCATGTGCTTATCATAAAACAGGTTGGAGGTAAAAACAAGGACAAAATTGCCTTAAAACAGAGATTCTCAGCCTTGGATACACATTGGAATCATCTGAGAACTTTAAAAATCACTGATGCCTAATCTGAGTGGGCTTGGGTGTGGTCTGGTTCTTGGAAGGTTCAAAAATTCTCCAAGTGATTCTTAAATTCAATCCTGTTGTAGACTGCTCCTTTAAAATTTAGGGGCAAGAGGATGAACTGCACTTAGTATTTTGAGTATTTGAGTATACTCAGTATTTTGCATTTGGCAGAGTTCTTTTTGAATTCCCATGAATTTAACTAGCTAATACTATTTCCATATATATATTCTGTGTGACATGGTATCAGTCCTAGAATCCATGTGGGATTTGTCTGAACATTTGTTTTCCACCTTAGAGGAAAAGCCCATTGTTCCTCCTATGAAATTTGTTAGGCTTTAAATTTCAAGTCTCCGACTGAACAGAGATCCAAATATTGTAAGTTAATTCTAGATATTGTATCTGTTTTTAGATATCGATATCGTATTTAGAATAATATGTTGTCCTACTACTTCCTGCCACTTATTTTCTAATGCTTTGTAAAGAGAGTGAGTGAACTGACTTTCCAGGTAAAAAAAACAATGGATTCTCTATTATCAGCACTATCCACCAAAAAACTTCTCCACTTCTGTTTTAGAAAGGTAGGAAGGTTTATACACCATTTTAAGGAGATCTAATTTTGGTCAGATAAAAAGGGTAGGGGCGCCTGGGTGGCTCAGTCGGTTAAGCCTCCAACTTCGGCTCAGGTCAGATCTCACGTTCGTGGGTTCAAGCCCCGCATCAGGCTCTGTGCTGACAGCTAGCTCAGAGCCTGGAGCCTGCTTCTGGTTCTGTGTCTCCTTCTCTCTCTGCCCCTCCCCCCCATGCTCTGTCTCTCTCTGTATCAAAAATAACTAAAACATTAAAAAACTAAATTAAAAAAAAAGAAAAAAAGGGTAATTAGAATGTCATATTGACACCTTAAGCATGACATTCTTGAATAATGACATTGTCAGGCACCAGATTACAGATTTATTTGTGGGGCACCCGAGTGGTTCTCAGTCTGTTAAGCTTCTGACTTCTGCTCAGGTCTTGATCTTGCAATTTGTGGGTTCTAGCTCCACGTCGGATTCTGTGCTGACAGCTCAGAGCCTGGAGCCAGCTTTGGATTCTGTCTCTCCCTCTTTCTCTCTCTCTCTCTGCCCCTTGTCTGCTCGCACTCTGTCTGTCTCTCTCTCAAAAATAAACATTAAAAAAATTTAAATGTATTCCTATTACTTAATGCTATTTTTTTATTCAAATTCCTAATAATCCATGAGAATTGATGGTCTTGTTTTTATTTTATAGTTAATAAATTGGGAGTCAGGGAAATGAATAATTTGTGTAGATCACACAGCTAATGTATAGCTAACATAGGTTTGGTTCCATGTCTGTCCAAGTCCAAAATCAAGTCCTGAAGTCAAATCATTCAGATAATGATTGGTGTCTGATAGCAGCTTGTCTTCTAGTGACAGAGGAGACGACTGAGAATATAAGCTTGGAGGAGATTTTGGTTCAATTTCCTAGCTTTCTCTTTTAATGGGGTAGATGAATTTGGTTGCTTGGAAGCAATAGAAATACATTATTTAGTTAATGAAAAATGCTTGACAGTGTTTTCTGTATTTTAATATATATATGATATCATTTATTTAAATCTTAAATGAGACTGTACCAGTAAACACATAATAGCAAGGGATTAAAATACTTGACCATGTCTCATTAGTATAAACCCCTAAACAGGAAGCACAGCAGTCGCAAGAACAGCTAACATTTGCAAGGTGATTTCCAATTTACAGAGTTCTTTTGCACAGTACTTTGGTAAGTCATTGGGCACTTAAAATTTTTTTTGTTTATTAATTTATTTTGAGAGAGAGAAAGAGAGAGAAAAAATGTTTTTTGTTTATTAATTTATTTTGAGAGAGAGAAGAGAGAGAGAGAGAGAAAGAGAGAGAGTTAGCGAGCGAGCGAGCAGGGCAGAGAGATCCGGAGAGAAAGGATCCCAAGCTTGCTGCTGCCAGCTCAGAGCTTGACATGGGGCTCGAACTCACAAAACCCTGACTTGGCCCTTCTTTAAAGAACGTGAACATATGAAAATGTCTTGAAATATAGTTGTGTCACTTTTCATTTTATAATACTGATCTTATGAAGTACTGCTTTGGAACTTTTCCTTACCCAGTAATTTTAGGAGGTGTTTGAAAATTCAAAACTCTTTCAAAATTCTTTTTAAGAGTTTTGAAGGGCAGGTGGGTAGAAATCTCTCTCTGAGTCACATGCTCTATATGAGAGAGTTTCTACAACTTTCCTGTTATGTCATAAGCATCAAGCAAAGGCACAAAAAATTAAAACTTGATTTTTTCTCTGAAATTCCAAATGCTTTTTACCATGCTATGTCCAGGTCTGCCATTTCCTAACACTGTAAATGTCAGCTAACTATTTAAATTGTGTATGTCTTAGCATTCATATCTGTAAAAATAGGGAATTTAATTGTGCTTTCTACATAGAATCATTATAATATCAAATGGGATTAGTACACATTAGTGCTGAAAGCAGTGCTTGAACACAGTAAGTGTGAGCACAGTCAGTGTATGCACTCATTATTACACATATATTCCCAGTGATTTGAGCACATCGCAGAATGCAAATACTGTGCTGTGGTTGGAATACTGTGCACCTGCTGAGTGTGTAGACGATATGTTCTCTGAACTTCTACAGTATCTTAACTATCGAAGTCCTTCAGATTTGGACACAAGCTGTATATGTATGCCGTTAGTGATCTCATTGTCCAGTGAAGTTGCTGGAATACTCAGCTTATTAGATGATATTAGATGCACATATTTGCAGTGGGATATAATGTTAGGGGTAATTAATTACATCCCACTAATAAATCGCTCTTGGGAGAACCGGGCAAAAATCTGAAGATATCTGAGTTTTTATTCGCTCTGTCTTAGATTATCTTTTTCAAACAAAAATCAATAGATGATGAAATAAATGTGCATTATAGATCTTGGGTTAACACTGCAAAAGTAACCTTGTGTCACAAAATGGCCACATCATTTGGCTGCTGTACCAGCTTCTGCACGATAAAATTTCATGGAGGGGCGCCTGGGTGGCTCAGTCAGTTAAGCATCAGACTTCGGCTCCGGTCATGATCTCACATTTTGTGGGTTTGAGCCCCACGTCAGGCTCTGTGCTGGCAGCTCAAAGCCTAAAGCCTGCTTCAGATTCTGTGTCCTCTCTCTCTCTCTCTCTCTCTGCCCCACCCCTGCTGTGCTCTATTTCTGTCTCTCAAACATGAATAAATGTCAAAAAAATTTGTTTTAGTTACATGGAATTATGTATTCAAAAGTTCAAGTATGGAGATGTTTATTTGCTACAGAAAATTGGGACCCATCAGATTCTTGGGGTCCTCATTCATCATGAAAAAAAATTCAGAAGAGTTTTACTTGGCAGGTTTAGTGGACATCATCAAATTATCAACATGACTTATTATCAACATGACATTATCAAAACATCAAATTATAAACATGACTTATTCAAAAACACTACTCATATTTTCTATTCTATTTTACATCTCCTTATTTGATAGAAAAGTACCAAAATGATTAGAAGTCTCTGATAATAGAAAAATATTAAATTCAATGTTCATTTGAAAATGAAATCCAATAGTTTTCCTCCATATAGTTTTTGATACAAGGGAATCAGATAGCTTCATTTTAACCTACAAACTCCAAGGCGTTGTATGATTTTACTGTTTTGATTTTGGAGAACTCCATTAGAAATTACTTTATTTACCTATAGGTTGCTCATTTGTATATAACCTTAAGGTACTAAAAGATTTTTAAAACAACTATTTCAGTTGTTTGCCCCCAGCAAGAGTTTCTATATGGCATCACCAAGAAGACACTGACCATTTAAAGTAATAGGAAACTCACTACCTCTTAAGCATCCAGCCTACCTTTAGAATTGTTCCTCAGCGCCTCCTTAAGCTGAGCCAATTTTGTTTCCTAGGACTTTCCATCTCTCTTTGTGCTTGTTTTTGTCTTTAAGAGCATATAGACCCCGTCTCTTAACTCTCCTAATGGACGGTATTTCCAATGTTTTAACACAAAAATCATACCCTCTCTAACGTTCTTTACTGCATTTTAGCGTGGATTATGGTTATAAGTATACAGCTATTTACAAAATTTATTGATTTTGTATATACTTACCACTCTAGAATTAAGACCCCTGGAGTAGGAGCTACCCCTCTCTTCGAATCAGAGTTAAATCCCTGAATCTCAATGTGGTGCCCACCACATAGGATGTATTCAAAGTGTATCTGTTGAATTAAATAAATGAAGGGAGCTTGATTACATTTGTGTTTCCAAATATTTAATTGTGCTTGCTGTAGAAAGTTTATATCTCCTGTTATCACCTGACTGAGTGCCTACCGTGACACCACTGGCCATCTTGCCCGCAGATGTGGGACCTGTGTCGTGTCTGAGCAGATGTTCAAGAGGCCTTGACTGGTCCCATCAGCTCTCTTACTCTTTCCGTCTACAACAAAAACTGGCTTGTCCCAGCAGGGGCTGCCCTTGTGCTTGGCTCTTAAAGAACACCAGCAGCCCATGTCAGCCTGGAGCGGGGGTGCAAAGGACCCTATATTATGTGACGTGCCAGCAGACCCTAGACCTAGGATCTAGGATACACAATAATACTAATTTCACAATAATACTAATAAATAATACACATAATAATATATATTTCACATAATATACATCACCATTATGTGCTATATATAACATATCATATTTGTATATATATGCAATTAAATTAATATGAATGTCCTAACATCATGCCTTCTTTCAGTAACAAATAATTTGATTTTCAATTAAAAGAAGTTAAAATTTCTCGCTTTTTGACAAGGATGATATTTATTGGTTTCCATTCTCTTGTGATGTTTTCACAAGTTTAGTGGTTGAATAGACAGTTTTAGCAATCTATTTTGCAATTCTCTAAGAACCTTGAGAGCTTGACCTCTCTTATAGGTTAGATGATTATCACCAGAGCTATGAAAATTATAATGCTCTCTTACCAGCATTTGTTTTGTTTTTCAGTAGGAGTTACACTCAGGAGGAAAGTGAAGCCTGGAAAAGATTGCTACTCCTTCTGTTATTCTTTAACCCTAGATTATCTAAATATACCCATGAACTATGGAAGTAGTCACGCGCTTTGCTTCAATAACCCTGCCCTACGGATTTGTCCCACAAACACTTCATACAAGAAAAATGATCAAGGGAGGATGACACAATTCACATTCTACACGATAAAATGTAAGAAAATACGCAAGAAAGAAATTAATCTAAATGCCTATTAATAAGGCAATAGTCAAGTCAATTGTAGAACATTAACTTAATGCAGTTCTAGTCCTGTGATTACAGCTTAACCACTTGTTAAATTACTGTAAATTTATTTTAAAGTTCTAGCAAAATTGATGTATAGCAAAATCACTATGCTGTAAGTATTAACTTTCTAGTCTTAGGGCTTGCAGCATTACCCAGGCCACTTGTTTCTGAAAATGTGCTTTCTGAAACCCTCCGGTCTCAAGGAAAGGCCTATGGTCTTACTCATTTATGTCCTTTTTATATGGCACTAAATCAGCTGAATAGAAATGGAAGATCCCTGTGGATCTGAACAGTGTTCAGTGCATTCCACAGTGTTTGGCCTTTGAGAAGGGGGTGGAGGGAGATGGGGAGACTGTTGCTGCCCCAGTAATTTCTTCTGTGCCTAGAGGGGGTTCTCACCGTCTGCCTCGCCCCCTCAGCCCCTCCCCATCCCCAGGGAACACACTTCCTCACATAGGTCTGCAAAGTTAGGAAATATGCATTTTTCAGTAAATAACATGTGACTTCCATGTGGACGCCCTGTAATGAATATAAACAAAACCTGAGACTGTGACCAGTGCTTTTACCTTATTTATTTGTTGTCTTGCCTGGATTGTATACTTAGTTATTTGAATCAAGCTCTTGATGTTTAACAGAAAGGCAACCAAGTCATTAAATGAGATCCTGCTTTTCACTACAGTCCTTCAAAACCATCCTGGCTTTGCTACAACTCTCTGATCCATGTATGAGACTCAAAGCCATTCCTAGGTCAGATTCTCCTAAACATACTTGAGAGTCAACAAAGGAATTTTGTTTGAATCCAGGCTACAGGACATGAAATAAGTGTTCCTGAAAGAAAGTTCTCTTCTTTCTTGTCTTGGTTCAGTGCGTCCCTGGTTCTAGAATTTGGCTCTGTCTCTCACAGTGTTAAGCATCTGGGCTTTCAGGCTTTGCAGAATGCTATATACTTTAGGAAGGTCAGCACTTTGTAACAATTTTCCAAAGAAAACAGTCTTTGTTGCCATAACCTTCTTGTATAACCAAGTTCACAGAGCCTGGAAGCATTTTGTAATTGTATTGAAACAGCAAAAACTGCCCTGGGGGACCACCCAAGGGACAGGGGTAAATTGGTTACCTCCATTAAGTGATCTTTAAGCATCAAATTTTAGTAGAAATGTTGGGGAGTAAGCAATCACTTAAAAAAGAGGTTGCCTGAGGTCTGAGAGTGCAAGTTGGCCTATATTTAATAACTGCAAGGTCATTGCATGAAATCAGTAAGAGGAAGCAGAGAGAAGTGGGTATCTTATTTCCATACTGTGCTCTGATGGTTGGTGATGTCAGCAGACCTTCAAAATAGAATGATTGCCTTTAAAATATCATATCATCTTGTTAACGAGAAAGGAGATCAAAGAATTTACTCCGATATCCAGTCATGACACTATAATTTAAAAGTGCTTTACAATGATTCCCATCCCAGGACCTCAAATTCTTTTTCTTAATTAATTTCATTCATTGAAATTGCTCTAAGGGCCAGAGATTTTTATGGCTCTCTTGCAAGGAAGTCAGGTTACATGCAGGGAATTCTCAATTATGCATGCTAATAATAGGGGAGATCAGGAGCGAAGATTATCCTGAATAGTGGATAATCCAAAAATCCTCTCTGTTGGCGTTAGGAAGGTATGGCATTATTATATGTGTTATGGTTTTATTGTTTTTTTTTTTGTTTTTTTAATTTTTTTGGCATGAGACATTGAGCAGGATACCAACAGAAAGACCCACAATGCCAACTTGACCAAAGGGTGCTTCAGAGGGTGGCTTGGGAACATCCTGAATGGCAACAGAAAGGACACCTGGTATAAGGCATGCAGTAGATGAGAGACAGCAGGCACAGAAATCTGAAGTTTATGTTGTCAGGGAGAAAAGCAATCCTTGCCATTGTTTCTTTGCTCTATTAATAATCTGGCTATTTCTCTTTGGTAAAATGAAGAGGAAAGAAAACTGTAATAAATGTGAATTTGCATTATAAATTTGAAATGGTGAATTTTTTAAAATGTCCTCTGTTTGTACGGTATCTCCAAGGAGACTTTTGGGGCCCAGGAAAACTTAAATGTGCTTATTGTGCAGGGAATTGTTTTCGCTAATGGTTCTACATGGGATCAGCAGCAAATCAGTTGAGAATACAGTGTGAAAAGGGAATTAAAATAGACACTTAGTATTTGGTTCAAAATACCCCAGAGTGTCCCAGGGATTCATGCACCCTGTGCACCCCTTAGGAAGCATCTCTCTCTTGGTCACGTAGATCCTAAACACATTCCTCTCTGCGGTACTTTTCCTAAAGCGGCTGCACCCGCAGATGTGCAGAATGTCTTCCGCATTGCAGCCACTGTTAGGATGAGGGTCAGGAGCAAGAACGTTTATTCATTCATCTATTCATCTATGTATTCACTTATTTACCTCCTGTATACAAAACGCTTTGTTAGACAGGTGAAGGATACTGAATGTGTGTACAATACAGGTCGTCTCTGAGCATACCATCCACCTGGTAATGTAGGATATTTCATGTAAGAAGCAACTACCTTTTGGCAGGTAAAGATTAAATGATATTTAAGTTCTGTAGTCAGAGTGAGGAGTGTTTGTTGGGTCAGACCTTCTACATTCTGCCCGAGGTACCTACTTATGCCAACTCCCTTCATCCTCACAAGGACCTCGTATAAAATCCAAGTATAAAAAGTGGTGCTCAGAGAGGGGCTGGAACCAGACTGCAATTTAGCCCAGGGCTTCCGATTTCAGCAGGACATTCCATATCCGTTCTCCAGGAAATAAAAGTAGAAAGGAGATGAAGGAGTCATGGATAGAAATGTAAAAACAAAGGTTGACCCAGTTGGGGTGGAGGGGAAGGTATTGTTTGTATATGGAGCTAAATATTAAAAAAGAGAAATCCTCAGTCACAGCATACTGAGGGAAAATAAGCAACTAAAACTATATGGAAACTAAATTGGACAGGATGAGTGAAGGCCACTATATCCTTTTCTGGGCTCATGACCTTGCGATTCGGAGTCTAGGTATCTTCCTCCACTGCTCAGGTTACCTCAGAGATGACTGCTATATACTGTGCACTAAAGTGTTTTAAAACTGGGGTGCCTGGGTGGCTCAGTCAATTAAGTGTCTGGCTTCAGCTCAGGTCATGATCTCACAGTTTGTGGGTTCAAGCCCCACATTGGGCTCTGTGCTGACAGCTCAGAGACAGGAGCCTGCTTCAGATTCTGTGTCTCCCTCTCTCTCTGACGCTCCCCTGCTTGCGCTCTCTTTGTCTCTCAAAAATAAATTTTAAAAAAACATTAAAAAATTTTAAAAATGTTTTAAAACTGGCACAGTAAATTGAGTATCGTAAATTGGCAAGTGCTTTTATTGAAAGTACTTTTTTAGACACACCTAAATTCATTAAGCCAGAGAGCTCTAAACTGGGATAAGCCACAATCGTTTTATGATGTCATTAGGAAGCTGGCACTGAGAAGTGTTAGTTTATCAATTGCAGCTTTGAAATGGCCTTTTCCAAATCCATTGGTCCATATTGTATAGCTAGCTGACAAAGAGTGATAGTTGCATATTCCGATGTCGTATCATAAGCCCCAGTCTGTATCTATTGAATTTAACTGTTTGATTAATGAAGACAGAAAAGCTAAGCTAGTTATTGCTGTCAGCATTAGATAAAGACATAGGAAATTTCACTTAAAAATTACCATCAAGAGTTACAAAATTATTAATTATTCCATTGCTTTTCTAGGCTTAGTGATCATTGTACAAAATGTTGCATTGAATTGTCTTTTCCAGTTGCAGAAACGTCAAGAATTTTCTTCATGCATTTAACCTTTGCTAGCCACCCTCTACGTGATGCAACATCAAAGGAATTCCTTTGGGAAAAACTAGATAATCAGGTTTCTTAGGGAAGACCTTTCGTATGTCATCATTGCTTACCTAACTATAGTGAAGTATAATTTTGTAAGCAAGGAAGAATCAAAAAAGATATGACAGAAATCCTTTTTAGCCAGGTTCTTAAAAACTGACCCAAACAATGTTAGATTTTTATCTTCCATGACAAATCAGGTGTCAGGGTGAATTTGGATACCACTTCCATTGAATGAACTTCTCAATTGGATGACAACCAAACGATATTCTCAAGTTCCTATAATTTAACAATATAGAAATAAAAGCCTTTAATCTCTTATTTTCCTCCGCAATCCTCTGTCCAGTTCAGCAGTGGTGAAAAGAGGAATCTTGTTATGAATGCTTTTGAGAACAAAGCATCAGCCTTTTTATTAGAGACTGGGAACATAAGTTATGTATACATGCCTCAGTGTCAGGTAAATCAATGTCTGATTTTTTCCTCTTTCATCCCTGGAAAACTTTGATCTTTACAATAGAATGCCACCATCAAACACAAAGATTACCACTGGTGCCAAACTGGTTGCAGTAGAACTTGATCTCTGCTAAGTCAGGATGCTTATGGTAGAAAGAGGTATCTTTTGTCTTTTCTTTTTTTTTTTTAACATTTTTATTTGTTTATTTAAAAAAAAAATTTTTTTTAAAATAGTTTATTGTCAAATTAGTTTCCATATAACACCCAGTGCTTCTCCCCTCAAGTGCCCCCCACCATGACCATCACCCCCTTCCCCCCCCTCCCCCTTCAGTCCATGGTTTGTCTCCAGCATTCAGTCGTCTCCCTTGATCTGTGTCCCTCACTCATCCCCGCTCTCTTTTGTCTTTTCAGACTAGATGGTGATTACCTAAAATGTTAAATGCATAGCATCTACAACTACAGTCACTTTACTATGACTCTACTATGACTGCAATTAGGTCATCTGAAAACGTGAAGCTATTTTCCATTTCTTTTTAAGAATAAACTGATTTTTAGTTTTGTACTTTTTAGAACACTTTCAACTATATTATCTCTCAATTATCACAACAGTCCTGTGGTATATTTTAGGTAGATGTTTGAAAACAGAACAAAACAAAACAAAAACAAAAAGAAGAAACAGAACATGCAAGTTTTAGAGCCTATCTCTAAATCCTGTGTAAGTTTAAATGATATGGCAACTTCATAAACAGTTTTCACTGTGTCTGGAAATTTGTCTAGAATATTTAGAGTCACCTATATTGTACCACTTTCTTGAAAGACAATGAAAATACTTATCATAAGGATCAATAGCTCTAGAAATGGATAGTGTTGGAATATGGTTTAATTTTATTGATCAATCATATTCTATATTTTAATGACTACCATTTTAGCATGGCATTTTTAGTAGTTATTACTAGTGAGATATAGAGAAGTTTTAATTTTCATACATCTGGCCAGCAATTTTTAACATCAGGAGGGCCCTAGGATTCCTGTTTACCTATTATATGTTTATATAGACATGATGAAATAGAATCTCAACAAATGCATGAACGCTGCCACTTCCAGAGATGCTGGGAATAAGGCTCATGAATGTAAGAATAAAACTCATGAATAAGAGTCATGAAAAGTCACTCTAAAAAAGGGGAGGGGAGGGTACAATTGGGGCAGGGAGAGCAAGTGTTATCCAGGAATAGTTGGTAACTTATCTGGAGGTAAAAGATGGTCAGAAGATATTGACCCCCATTTAACAAGGTGGAAAAACACATTTTTTGTACAGCAATGGGTGGGCTTCTTCAAATCCCCTCTTCCTGTTCCCTGCTTCTTGTAGTTATTCAAAATGGGGAATAAGGCATAGCTAGGATCCAGCTCTGTTTTGTACTCACAAAGGCAGGCTGTTCCAACAAGCTGTACCTGCTTGAATGCGTGGCTGGCTGCAAGGTCACCTCACTGAGTTGGGGGTGGGGAGGAAAAAGATAATGATGATGCATGAGAACCCAGTATGAGGATACAAGGTAGCATGAGAGCCCAGAGAACAACAATAGGAGTGGAGTGGGACACCAGGGGCGATCAAATGGTCAAAGATGTATGTATTAAAAGTCACAGCTACTTGGAAGCAATATCTATACTACTGAAGATATAGAATTAAAGATAACTTCTGGGAACCTTGAAAATTCAATGATAATCATAAAATGCAGATTTTTTCATTGCCTGCATGATTGACTGAAGAACGAAAATGTTAAAGCATGTTATTATGTGTCATTTGGTTGCGACCAAACTGCCATTTAAAAAGTCTGGGAGGAGCTCTTGGGTGGCTCAGTTGGTTAAGTGTCCAACTCTTGATTTCGGGTCAGGTAGGTCATGGTCTCACAGTTTGTGAGTTTGAGCCCCACATTGGGCTCTGCACTGACAATGTGAAGACTGCTTGAGATTCTCCCTCTCCCCCTGTCTCTGCCCCTCCCCAGTGCGCGCTCTCTCTCTCAACATAAATAAGTAAATAAAAATTTAAAAAGTCTGGGATTCCTCGCTAAAGCAATACATTACTCTTGCCTATGCTTAACTCCCTTAGAAGATCATGAATAGTGTTTAAGAACAAGAAATGAAAAAATGTAAGAGAGGAGTTTGAATCAGCTCTACTATTTATTATCTGGGTGATGACAGATAAATTACTTAAATTCTTTTGACCTCAGTCTTCTCTTTTGTTAATTGAGATAGTAGTACATTCCTTGCAGATTGTTAAAAGGTTCTAATACATGATGTATGTACATGTTTTAGCACAGTGTTCAGTGCTAGACTCAACTAAGTATATGGTAGCACTGGATAATGCAAAGAAAAAAATAAAAAATACTTGTGTCTCAAAATAAACTTTTAGCAACATTCCACATAAGTGACCAATGTGTTCTGTTGCCTTTAAATGATTTCTTTTTATCACTAACTTAACCCTTTGGCTCTCTCCCTGTTTTCTTTCCTCCAATACACTTTACATAATATATCCAATCCCTTACCATGAACTGTCCACCTGCTTCCTCTTTACCTCTCCTTCCACTTTCCCAAGAAAGGGTTCTTCTCACTTCTCAAACGCATTACGAGTTCTTATTTTTAGATAGCTACTGTAGACACTTTCCTCTGCCTGAAATGGTTGTCCAGCAAACGAGTCAAGGTGGATCAATTTTTGCCACATTGATTTTAACTTCATGCAGGATCTCTCAGTCTCTGTACATTTAACATTTTAGTCTGGGTAATTGTCTTGTTGTGGAGGAGGAGGTCCTGTGCTTTGTAGGATATTCAGGATTATCGCTGGGCTCTCTGTCTGTTGGATACCCATAGCAAGCCTCTCCTCGCCCCCAAGTTCCATTAAGACTGTTTCCAGGCATTGCCAAATGTCCCCTTGGGGGCGCAATTGTCCCTCCTCCCAACACACCACTATCTTCATGTTACTTTCTCAGAAAAGCCTTTGCTCTTTTCTCAACCAAAGGTAACACTATCCTCACCATCTATCCCCCATTATCTACCATAAAGCACTATAACCGCCTCATCTTTTCTTTCTCAATGATGTACCTGATTATTATCTATCTTCCCCTTGAAAGCAAAAACTATGATTGGCTTATATATAATAATAAGGATATAATAAACACATACTTGCATACATACATACATATTAGCTGAACAAGTGGATCGAAGAAGTGTATGCAGTGTCCAAACTGCAGTTTAGTTTTATAAACCCTGCCTCCAAACATGCTTTTATGTTAGTAATTTTATACTACACCCATTTGGCAAAAACCGTGTGCTTCCTATGCACCAGACATTATCCTAGTTGCTTTACAATATAGTGGTCAACAGAGCAGAAGAAGCTTACATGAATTCTTAAGTTATTTGACAAGCATTTTAAGGCTGCAAGGTGGAGAGAAAGAATATTTTTGATAATGTGTACTTGTTGCCAATATCACGTGGGAAGAATGAACATTCTCTCTTTAGACCTTAATTATATATTCCTTCTAAATTCCCAGACTTCCAGGACTGGGGTTTTTCCCCAGGACTTTTTCATAATTAATCAAAAAGAAGAATTAGATTTACTTTCCCCAGTCCATGTGGAATAGCTTCATATATGCTTATACGTATGTATGTAAGTATACATGTACATCTAAAAATGGAAATAATTGGAATACTCTTATAATATACCTATAGGAGCAGGATCTTATTCTAAATAGTGTCAATAATTTTCCTTTTGTTGCATTACAATATATTCTGGAGAGTTTCCACATTGGTTCATCTAAATCTACATTGTTTGATACTATGGATATATTAATTATATTTAATTATTGCATATTGATTTAGTTTTTTACAGTTTTCATTATTACAAGACTTTATAACTTTTCACGTGTAAGTATTTCTAGAGAATATACATTTAGAAGTAGAATTATTCAATCTAAAGATAGGCCCTTGCATTTTAATGCCATTGCAAATGCTCTTTTAGCAAGTTGATTCGTTTCTATCTGTACTGAGTTAATATGTGTGTATATACATACATTAGCTACCCATCTGTATGTTATAAGCATCTCCCAAACAAAGTCTCCTTGTTACTATTTTTTTTAAAACTCTGAGTATGATTATTTTCCCAGAAAAGTTTTCTTTTCCTTTAAAATTTGGAAAATCTGTTAGTCTTTTTTGTTTTTGAGATACTTGTGTTCTATGTTTTGTTATTTAATTTAGTCCTTCGCCAATCCTAGATAATCTTTCCTTAGAGTTATTTTTAAATGTTTCTACAGTTTTTTAATTTAAAAAAATTAATGTTTATTTACTCTTGAGACAGAGAGACAGAGATAGAGCATGAGCAAGGGAGTGACAGAGAGAGAGAGACCCAGAATCTGAAGAAGGCTCCAGGCTCTAAGCTGTAAGCATTGAGCCCAATGTGGGGCTCAAACTCACAAGCTGTGAGATCGTGACCTGAATCAAAGTCAGATGCTTAACAGACTGAACCACCAGACGTCCCTATTTCTACAGTGTTTTTTCCCTTTTTTTTAATAGTTTATTACCAAGTTGGTTTCCATATAGCACCCAGTGCTCTTCTCCACAAGTGCCCTCCTCCATGACCATCACCTGCCTTCCCCTTCCCCCCTCCCTCTTCAGCCATCAGTTTATTTTCAGTATTCAAGAGTCATGATTTGCCTCCCTCCCTCTCCCCAACTCTTTTCCCCCCCTTTCCTCTTCCCATGGTTCCCTGTTAGGTTTGTCTTGTTAGACCTATGAGTGAAAACATATGGTATCTGTTCCCCTCTGCCTGACTTATTTCACTTAGCACAACTCCCTCTAGGTCCATCCATTTTGCTACAAATGGTCAGATTTCATTCTTTCTCATTGCCATGTAATACTCCAATGTATATATAAACATCTTCTTGATCCATTCATCAGTTAATGGACATTTAGGCTCTTTCCATGATTTGGCTATTGTTGACATTGCTGCTATGAACATTGGGGTACATGTGCTCCTATGCATCAGCACTTATGTATCCCTTGGGTAAATCCCCAGCAGTGCAATTGCTGGGTCATAAGGGAATTCTATGGACAGTTTTTTGAGGAACCTCCACACTGTTTTCCAGAAGGACTGCACCAGTTTACATTCCCACCAACAGTGTAGGAGGATGCCTGTTTCTCCACATCCTCGCCAGCATCTATAGTCTCTTAATTTGTTCATTTTCTACAGCTTTTTAAATGTGTATCTAGAATTTGTTGTATAGTGTGAAGTAAGAGTTTAACTTCTTTTTAGTAAACAGTCCGTTATTAGAACACCATTCATAGGACAATGCATAATTTTCCCACATATCTCAAATACTACATTCAATATACACATATGAAATTATGAAGCTCTATGTCTTTCAGAACTCTTGTGTTTAATTGATCTCCTTAATTTGGGGCCAATATCACCGCGTTTTGTTAAACATGGCTTTATAGTACGTTATGATATTTGGTAAAATTTTCCTGCCATCCATCTCCCAGTTAAATTTTTTAGTTAACTAATCTTGTATTTTTTTCTCTTCTGTCTGAATTTTAGAATCAGTTTATCAAATTTTATTTGAAAATCTTGTCAGTATTGTACTTCTTTTATAATCAAAAATATAATTTTCATGTAAATGGTAACAAAACTGTTAAAAATTAAAATACATAATAACATTCAGTATTGCAAAATTCTATTGGATCTCATAAACTGAAACACTACCTTATTTATGGCAATTTGAACTATGTCCACTAGTACAACACTTTTGGAAATTGGTTTTGTATTGAACAAAAATATGTGTATGTTTTGACTCAGTAACCCTTGGTATGTCTTTAGGAAAAAAATTTGAAAGAGATAAATAGATATACACATAAATACTCACGTGGATTTTATTATACTATGCAAAAGACGTGGAAAGAATTTTATTGTTCAATGACAGAAAAAAAAGTATAATAAGATGCATCAGCAAACTTGTTCTTAAACGGCAAGCTAGTAAACCTGTTAGATGGCAGACCTCATGGTCTGTGTAGCAAATATTCGACTTTTCTGTTGTATTACAAAAGAAGCTGTAGACAGTTTAGAAACAAGTAGGTGTGGCTGTGTTTCCGTTTTAGTTATGAAGACAGGTAGATTGGCTTACGGGCTGTAGTTCAACAGTTTCTGTTACAGAGCCAAAACAGGGCATATGAATAGAGTAGTAGGTATATTTTGAGAATGTCTTGTGATATAGGATGTATGAGAAGAAGCAGAGTAAAAATGTATCCACACTGTGATTGCAATTATGAGTGGATTGTAGACATGAAGAACTAGTGAGGAACTCAGAAAGCTAGAACACTTGTCAGTTATAACCCAGTTAGGTTTAGGGAGTTTTGTTTTAATTTTCTATTTGTTCCTTGGGTCAAATAGTATTGTTCAATCTTTTTAAATAATCAGTATCTGGTTCTGTACTACTTGTTTCTTTCAGTGTTCTTTTTCTTTCCTTATTTATTTCTTGTCTGGATTACACTTTGTTTTTTAGCCATTTAAGCTCTGCCCTTAATGGCATAGCTTACATTATTATCTCTTGCTTTCTTTTACTTCCAGTCTGCTTATACTATTAATTGATTCACAAATCTGGCCCTTCACTTGAAAAGACCACTAAAAGTTAGAAAAATCGTAAAAGACTTGATATGTGCTAAGTATTTCAAAAGTTAAGATTTTCCTAAGTCATTTTTTCTGATATCCCTGAAATATATTTAGTTCTAAATAAATATTGAAGTCTTTGTCAGTCATATAAAAATGTACAATATTTCTACAGTTGGAAAGGAGAAACTCATATAATAATTGGAATTCCTATTATAATCATGAGTGGGGCACTCCTGGGTGGCTCAGTCGCTTAGGCGTCCAACTCTTGATTTTGACTCAGGTCATGATCTCACAGTTCATGAGATCAAGTCCCACATCAGGTTCTGCACTGACATTGCAGAACCTGCTTGGGATTGTCTCTCTCCATCTCTCTCTGTCCCTCCCTTGCTTGCACTTTCTCTCTCTCTCAAAATAAATGAACACTAAAAAAGTTAAAAAAATAATAAATGAGCAATTCAGGAAACTAGCAACCTGTGCATAATTACATATAGCCTGGATTAGCAAAACCTTAAAAAACTTAAAACTAATCTGAGAACAGATTGTTTGATTACTCTCTGTCCTTAACAGGCCTGAGCTAGCACTTGGGGGAAGCGCTAAATGTGCTAATGTTATGTTGTAAGTACACTGCGGGCATCCTCCCTTCATCAAATAAGTCTAAGTTAAACATTATATTAGTGGACCACCACCACCATAAACTGGCTGAAAATGACTAAGAGGGTGGGATGGGCCAGGTGATATTAATCAAGCTCCTTGTGTGGAATACCGAAGGCTCACAAATGTGTAATGAACACTTTTGCAATATAAATTTGTTAAGATTATTCATTGCATTTCACCTGTGTGGTAGTGATCTAACCTTAAGCACATGAACTTTTTAGAGGTGTAAGCACACTTTTATAAATAAAAGAGTTAACATCTCTGGTCCTTTAGATCAGTCTATATTTCATACATTTTGTGTGAATATGTGCCTACCACAACTAAAAGTCCCTGGGTGCTGCCTGTTATGCCATGAAGCTCTCAGAAGGGTATGCTAGAGATCTTCAGGAAACACTTAAAGTGGCATCAGCAACTGAAATAGGAATAAATTTTTGAGGACCATCTGTTGGAAAAACCAAAACATCTGGATAAATGTAGGCCCTGAGGCTCCTGAGGTTGGCAAAAACTATTCTATCACGAACAGGTCTTGGATTTAGAGGAGATGATTTCATTGACTAGAAATAAGAAACTAATATGGGACATATGTGAGCCATACTTCATGTCACTGTTTCACATCTCAGGTGCGGAACATTTGGGGTTACTGTCTCCAACCCCCGCAGGATGTCTGCACGGTGTGAGAGTGGCAATCGGTAGACTTACTTCCCTGGGGGAGAATTTTGAACATTTTCATGTAGTGAATACTTTACCTTTTTAGGTGGACAGAAGTCATTTCTCTAATTTTTAAATGTCTCCTTTTATATATATCTATATAGTCTTCCTCTGCTTTTAATATCAGAATCCAGGCTTTGACAGTCAAAGAAGCATTCACACATTTAAGGATAAGTATCTCAACTGTCATACATTGCTTTAAAAATATGTTGGAGGTATTAAAATAGGGGAAAATATATATGTGTCACTTAAATCTGAGGATAAAAAATATTCCACTATTGGGCGCCTGGGTGGCTCAGTCGGTTAAGCGTCTGGCTTTGGCTCAGGTCATGATCTCACCATTTGTGGGTTTGAAACCCGTGTCGGGCTCTGTGCTGACAGCTAGCTCAGAGCCTGGAGCCTGTTTCAGATTCTGTGTCTCCCTCTCTCTCTCTGACCCTCCCCAGCTTATGCTGTCTCTCTCTGTCTCTCAAAAATAAATTTAAAAAAACATTTTTAAAAATTCCACTAATTTAACCATATCTCTAGGAAACTAAACACTCTTCAAAATGTTCTATACAATTTAAAATTATGTTTATTCTTTACTTTCTATTCAAATTGAGTGCTTTCTTTGAAAAAATATTCTTATATTTCTTTTTTTTTTTTTTTAAGTTTGCTTGCCTACTTCTAGGTGGTCATAGGTGAGTGCTTGCAAACGGGAAATGGATTCCACGAGTTGACGGAAGAGCTCCTAAAGAGGAAAGCTTATTGTTCTCTTATGTCCTCTTCTCATTTCTGTTAGACCACAATCAAGTCTCCATTATTTCCCTTGCACCACGCTAAGTAAAGTATCAGATTCAAGGTCATTTGGCATTGTTTTGAGTGAGTTGGTTCACGGCTTTTTGCCTGCCTTATCTCCTCCCTGTTCTCAACATGAACAGGCCACTCACTGAGCAAAGCCGCTTCTGTGTTTCAATCACAGACACATAAAGGCAGCAAGTTACAAAGAACTCAGAAAACATTACCTTGTTACAGAGAACATCTTGACCTGAAAACAAAATAACACAGCTATACAGCCAAACAGAGCAATCAGCAAGCTGTGGAATGCTCAGTGACAGTCTTAAGCACATCCTTACTGAGTCATTCAAAGAACAGTCATTCTAATGGACTGACCCAGAACAGTCTGTCCCCCGCGTGCAGGTGCTACAGAAAACCACAGCTCCGTTGGAAGGCACCATTCTGGTATTTGAAATGATTTCAAAAAGGAGATACAGACCGTCTTCGGCCATCTTTCCCCAGTCTTTGGTCCCACGCTGTCCCCTCAAAACACAATTTTAATCACAAATATCAGAGGAAATACATACCATACATGAGCACAACTTAATGCCTAACACATTTTCTGTCTCTTCTATACAAATCTGTATTGCAAAAGATAAAGAACAAGACAAAATATCTCTTACAAATGCTAGTTTATGAGGGGACTGTTAAAAGGCATATATACAAAACCTTAATGAATCATCGCAGCTAGAAGAAAACTAATCTAAATTATTAGAATTTACATTATGATAGAATATTTAGAAAAATTATATTGTTTATAATAGTTTCAAGGATGTTCCACTTAAAAGGAATTTTATTATGTAGTAAAGATCTTTATGGCTTTGATTGGATGAGTAACTTTTCTTTAATTTTATTTAATGTTTACTTATTTTTGAAAGAGAGAGAGAGAAACAGAGTATGAGCAGGGAAGGAGCAGAGAGAGAGGGAGACACAGAATCAGAAGCAGGCTCCAGGCTCTGAGCTGCAGCACAGAGCCTGACACAGGTTTCGAACCCGCAAATGGTGAGATCGTGACCTGAGCCAAAGTCAGATGCTTAACTTACTGAGATACTCATGTACCCCAGATGAATAACCTTTCAAAGCATGGCAAATAAATGAACATTTTAAAATGCACAAATGTTTGCAAATTAAAAAAAGTCTTAGCTACAAGCTCATATTCAATAATCCATGCTGTTTTCAAGATAATGCAAGATAAACTTAATTGTAAACTATATCTGGATTAAGAATAACTTCTGCTCAATTAGATCCAAAATGATCTTTTATTATCTATAATTACAATTCTTAATGTATAATGCAGTAATTATTACCAACATTTATTGCAACTTTTAATGGCATCATTATGTTTATGTATTTTGAAAATAAGAGTAGTCTTGAAATCTAAAAGTCTCATCTAAATGAAAATGTCTAAATGTAGTCCTGTACATTATTGAATTTTACGTTTAAGATGCATTTGCCCAGGAGCGCCTGGGTGGCTCAGTCCAGTTAAGCTTCCGAGTTCAGATCAGGTCATTATCTCAGGGTTCATGAGTTCAAGCCCCATGTCAGGCTCTGTGCTGACAGCTCAGAGCCTGGAAGCTGCTTTCAATTTGTGTCTCCCTCTCTCTCTGCCCCTCCCTCACTGCCTCTCCCTTGCTCATACTCTATCTCTCTCAAAAATAAAAATAAACATTAAAAAAAGGTACATTTGCCTATATGAAATTTTTTTGTCTCAAAGTAACTAAGGGCATAATTTTTCAGAACAAGTCCTAAGATGTGTGAGAATAATATACACTGTCTATCTAGGAATAATCTGAAATGAGTGAAATTATTAGCTACCTCAGAAATCTGGGGTCTCTGAAGCTGGAACAAAAAACGTGCAGCCAGGGCAACATGCAGAGTGGTCCTAAAGTCCTACCTGATGACGAATGTGGCAAGTGGATGGCTAATCACGGATGGTTCAGGATTCCTGCAATTTATATATATGATCCTGCATATATATATATATATATATATATATATATGTATATATATGTATATATATATGATCATATTTTGTTATATTTAAATCTATTACTGTAACTGTTTGATAATGCTTCTCAGGAGAGTGTGTGGTGGATAGTTCAGTGTACTGAATATTACTAGGTGTGATGCATAAAACGTAGAAAGTTTAGAAGAAATATGCTTTAGAATTTAGTGTTTCTCAAATTTTACTGTGCATACAAATCACCTAGAGATCTTGAAATACAGATTTTGATTCAGGCATACTGGTGGTGCCTAAGAATCTGCGTCTTCATAAACTTCTGCTAGTTTGAAGATGAAACCTAGAATAACAAGAGATGATATTTAGAGTGTAGCTGATGCAGTACAAAGTTATCATACAAAGATTGGAGTTGAAATAAAATATAAAAGATAACCCCTTTAAGTGGTCTGTCTTGATACAGACTAATATTATGAGGTTCCTACTTTGTACAAAGCACTACACACTGTATATGCATGCATTGTCTTATATAATATTTCCATAACCTTATGGATAAACTGCCAATAGTAACTTCATTTTTGAGTGGAAAGATTTAGAGTCATAGAATTAATATAAAAACTCGCATTTAAACACAGGTTTTTTTAGGGGCACCTGGGTGGCTCAGTCGGTTAAGTATTCAACTTTGGCTCAGGTCATGATCTCATGGTTTGTGAGTTCGAGCGCCACATCAGACAGAACCCGGAGCCTGCTTTCGAATATGTGGCTCTCTCTCTATCTCTCTCTCACTTTATCTCTCTCTCTCTCTCACTTTATCTCTCTCTACTCCTCCCTTGCTCAAGCTCTGTCTCTCTGTTTCTCAAAAAACAAATAAACATTAAAAAAAATTAAACATAGGTTTTTCCATTACTAAGTCACAGTTCCTCTTATATATTTATTTAATGTTTGTTTCATATAGAAATTTAGAGATGTGATGGAGAAGACACAGTAGGGATATAATTAGAATTTATATTGGTGTAATTTTTAATTACAGATGCCAAGAAAACCAAGTCATTCATGGAGTCCATTAAAGTAGAAACCAGTATTGCATAGGGTTTAATTTGTCATATGTACTGCACATCCCTCCTTGATTTAGTACAATGCATATGTATTTTAAAGGTTATATCACTATGGGACACTTGCAGAGCGCGGAAGGAGATAGTATTTCAGGTTAAGTGAGTTCATGTGCAAAGCAATGAGACTGAAATAGCATCCTGTGGTTGGGGAAATAGAAATAATTTGGTGTGCTAGAACATTCAGTGTGGCAAAAGCCTCTACAAAGAGGCTGAGGAGCAGGGCATGGGTCACATCATAAAGGATCTTAGAGTGGAGTCTGGGCTTTCTGACATAGGTAGAATGCCACTGAGGAAAAATACAAACACAGATTCATTATTTTTAAAAGAAGATCATCAGAAACGAAGAGCAAGGATTGAAAGGGGGGCACAGACTGAAGGCAAGCATACCCATTTGGGAATTTTTTCATAGTCAAGGCAAAGGAAAAATGTTCATTTTAAAGTGGTTCCCATTGAGGAAGAGATACAAGAGATAGTTAAGAGATGATATTATTGGGACTTTGTGAACATATAAATGGGTTGAGAGAAGTGATAAAATGAGTCAATTTGATTATAATTCAAAAGTTCAATCACTGGGTTACAAAGGCATTTTGCTGGCCATCATTCAGTGACCTTTGGTGATGTGCCTGTGGATTTCACCACACTTCAGGGAGTGGACTGTTCTGGACCCTTCTTAGAGAAACTTACACAGTGATATGACCCTGGGGAACTACAAGACGCTGAGTACAACAAGTTATCAACTCTTTAAATCCAGTCTGATGTCATGGCTGGAACAAGGGGTGAGGACGGTGGAGAGCGGTCATCTTCACGGTTCTTAAAGTGATTTGAGATTTTGTTTCATGATGTGGCAATTCTTGCTGTGAACTTCCCTCCTTGAACTGCTTTTTCTGCATCCAAAAGTTTTGGCATGCTGTATTTCCATTTTCATTTTTCTCGAGGTATTTTTTTTCTCTTGATTTCTTTTTTGATCCATTATTTGTTTAGTAAAAACATATTGTTTAATTACAAAGAGTTCACTCAATCATCACAGTGTGAAGGCATGCTTCAAAATGACAATATTGATAATGCCAGAATAATAATAAACTTCTCACTTAATAGAAAGGGGATGTTTGGCGTCGTCAGAGGCAGGGACAGGTACGTGTTAATTGTCTTGAACTTCCCCCCACTGTCCTGAGTTCTGTTGTACGTCCCCACCAGCGGTGGCTTCCTCAGCTGCTCTGTCATGGTACCTGCCCTGGCACACCCAGTGCTGGCCAGAGCAGAGCTCTTAGCCACTCCGTCTGTGTAAACCGAGGTCCTCTGAAAAGCGGACACCAAGAAGGGACTAGACATGCAAGACAATTATTGGAGGGAAAATGTGAAGAATAAAATGAAAGAAGCAGTAGTAGGCAGAGAAAGCCTTTTTATTTTTTAAACTTATTTTTGAGAGACAGAGAGAGACAGTGTGAGCAGGCGAGGGTCAGAGAGAGAGAGAGCGAGGTACAGAATCTGAAGCAGGCTCCAGGCTCTGAGCTAGCTGTCAGCACAGAACCTGATGCGGGGCTCGAACTCACAAACCATGAGATCATGACCTAACCCGAAGCCAGACACTTAACTGACTGAGCCACCCAGGTGCCCCAAGAAAGCCTTTTAAATCAGTGTGGGTCTGTGAGAGGAAAGGATGAAGGAAACTTTAGGTAGGTAGACTCAATGGCTGTCGTATTCTACTACATGTTCTAGTGAGTTTTCAGGGAGGGCAACTGGGAGCCTTTTGAGACAAGTTGCCCGTATGGGAAGTCCCGGGACTCAGAAATGAGCCTGCGTTAGGGCGTAGTCCCTGACTGGGATTGGCCGGGAGATAGGGTGGACCCTGAGGGTTGGCACACGGACTTTCAATCAACTATGCTCTGCAACAGATCTGAGTGCTTCGTTCCCATGGCTACCAGGTGTGTGTGCGTGCCTGTGTGTGTGTGTGCGTGGTTTAAATTGAAGAAAGCATAGGAAATTGCATTTATAAATTTATCAGAGGAATAATCATCTTAGGTGAAAAAAAGCATAATAGTACAGAAAAGTTGATACGTTTCATTATGTTTAAATTTAAAGTTTATTTCTAAGTTATTAAAATATAGGTAACAAACTAACATCACTGACAGAGGATTAATATGCAAACATTTTAATACCTATTATGAATAAGAAATAGAAAAAAACTGGCAATGATCATAAAACAAATGCCCAATAATCATGAATGATATTTTTTAATGTTTATTTTAAAAGAGAGAGAGAGAGAGCACAAGCAGAGGAAGGGTAGAGAGAGAGGGAGAGAGAATTCTAAGCAGGCTCGGTGCTGACAGTGCAGAGCCTGAGCCAGGGCTTGATCTCTTGTAATGTAAGATCAGGACCTGAGCCAAAATCAAGTCAGACATTCAACTGACTGAGCCACTCATGCGTCCCATGAATGATGTTTAATAGCTAGTAACCTACGAAATGGAAATTGATATAACAAAATAAATTAGATTTATAAAAATATAAATAGCTTAATAAAGTGACACATTGGTAAGGGATGGTAAACAGATACTTTCCTTCACTGCTAGCAGACCTATAGTTTAAATACCAACTTTTAACAATATATTTTGACTATTTTGGCATACCTTTTTTAAAATGTTTTTTATAGTTTATTTTTGAGACAGAGAGAGACAGAGCATGCGTGGGGTAGGAGCAGAGAGAGAGGGAGACACAGAATCTGAAGCAGGCTCCAGGCTCTGAGCTGTCAGCACAGAGCCTGATGCAAGACTCAAACCCACAAACCGTGAGATCATGACCTGAGCCGAAGTCAGGCATCCCTATTTTGGCATACATTTTAAAGTTTATTTGCATTTTCTGTGTGTGGGTGTGGGCGTGTGTGTGCCAGTAATCTAACTTCTAGTTTTCTATTCTAGAGAAATATTTACACATATACCTGAAAAAAACCCTCTTGTACAAGGATGCTCACTGTACAGGTGGCATCATTTTTAACAGTGGAAAATTGGAAGCAAACTGAAAGTCCATGGAAAGAACAATGACTAAGGATATTATTGCATATCTGTAGTGGAGGGACTTACAGCCATTAAACATATGATTATATGCTAAGTAAAGAAGGAAAATTATGAAACAATCAGAAACTGTGATATTCTATTTTAAGGATGAAGTTATGATAATAACAAGTGTTGGTGAGAATGCAGAGAAATCAGAATCCTCATCCACTGCTAGTCAGAATATAAAATGATGCATCCACTCTGGGCTGATTTTTGTTTTTGTTTTTTTATACTTTTCTCCTTATTATACTAACATGCCAACCATACTCCCTCTTCTGTATTTTAATTTCTATTTATTGAGGTATAGTTGATATACAGTGCTACATTAGTTTCAGGTATATAACATAGTGATTTGAGGTGCATCCACTCTGGAAAATAGTCTGGTGGTCCCTCAAAACATTAAGCATAGAGTTACCATTATGACCCAGTACTTCTGCTCCAAAATATACAGGCAAGGGAAAAGAAAACACCTGTCCACACAAAAATGTGTACATGACTGCTCATAACAGCATATTTCATAATAGGCAAAAGGAAGGAACAACTATATGTCCATCAATTGATTAACAGATAAGTAAAATATGTATTCATAAAATAGAGTAGTAGTAATAAAACACAATAAAGTACTGATGCATGCTACAACATGAGTGAATCTTGAAAGAAGGCAGTCACAAAGGATTTCATATTGTACAGTTCCATTTATATGAAATATTCAGATTAGGTAAATCTAAAAAGACAGAGTAAATTAGTAATTGTCAGGACTTAGGAAGATGTTGGTGGGGTTGAGAATTTGCAAAATAATAGCTAAAGGGAACAGAATTTCTTTTTTGGAGTAATGTTCTAATATTGGTTATGGTGATAGACACACAACTCTGAATATGCACAACCATTGAATTATACACTATAATTGAGTGAATTGTATGATAGGTGAAATACATCTCAATAAGGTTGCTAGAAATGTTATAAAACAATATGTATTTTTGTAAGAGCATATATATGCACATAAATTAACTGTAAATGTTCACACACCAAGTTGATAACTATATTTCTGAGAAAAAAGACAGGAAACTAGATTTGAAAACAATGTTTTCAAAATTGACCTGATTCATATCCTTGATACTTTCAGCTCTTCCCAGGTAGCATGTATTTTTGTACTATTAATATAATTAGCAATTCGTTCTCTAATAGAGGTTTTTTTTTTACATCAGACCTATCAAGCTACTTTTATAAAGGGAGGTTCAGATTTCTTCATCCCTCTTCTCATTGAGTGTCTCACCACCAAATCTTGTGAAAAAAACAAACATAAAAACAAGGTGCATCTAGAATGTATTCTTGCCAAGCGCAAAGTGGAAATTTCAGGAAGTGCACTGAAGTGCCACCAAAAACGTCATCTTTGCACTGAGCAGTAACTTGATCTGATAATGTAAAGTCTCAGCCCACAGATAATGTGTCACACTCACTCATAAAGCCCTCCTGCTTTATGAGAGACCTAAGAGTTACTTCTATGACATCTGACTCACTTTGTTTTTTCCCTTCACCTTCCCTAAATCTTGCCACTTCCACCCAAAACCCTACAACAGTTAGCAGCTAGAATCCCTACTCCTGTGTTGAATTAGTAAGAATTAAACAAAGGTATCAATTTGAACTCATTTTGATGTGTAAAAGATATGTTACTGAATGTGAGCTAGTCCTGAAAAATCTAAAACTTTAAATAATAGGACTTTAGTGGGAAAAATCTGGAAGAACATAATAAACTATTCAACTACAGCTGCCAAGAAAAATTTACTTCTGTAAATCCATAATTTTCAGTTTAATGAGAATATATGAAGAATATACTGGGCATTTTTTCCAGAGCTTACAAAATGCCAGAGTAGCACTTCAAATATTTTCCTTCTCCTCTAAGTACGGTAGACTTTAATTCACAACATCTTGAATTTCCAAATTAAAATCACCTTTAATTAAAGAATTTCAGCCAGCCATAGAAACAACATGTTTATTTTCTAAACATAAGTGTTATATTTATCAAAGCTATATCTGTATTTAAATGGAAAAGTCTAAAAAAATAAAGCAAAATCCATAAGCCAAAAATCAATTATTTCTCAGGTGTTTCCTGTTAATAAATAAATAAGTTTAAACTTAGGGCCAGACTCGTGAAATTATTTCCATTAATTTAAAACATCAAGAGTTTAATGTTTATTCTCTTTTCCCAACATTAAACTGGAAAGCTATATTCTTAACTAACCAATAGAATATAATTGCATTTATCTTGAAAGCTGTCAGGTGCTACGTTATTTTTTCAAATGACCAGATGGGATATCGACATAATATGAAGCACTGAAAAATCTGCAAACACAGGTTTTTCAATGAACAATTAATTATGGACCACCTATTTGGTATGCATTAATTTAGGAGCCAGAAACGACACACTACTTATTAACCATATCTCCTGCCTCAGGAGATTCTCTATCTGAAATATATTAAGTAATGCGATTCAGTGGTATCCTGTGGAAGACATCCTCTACATCATATTTTAAACAACTGTCTGTGGAGATCTCCTGTCACTAGGAAGTGGGACGGGATCTGGAACTTGGAAGATAAGTGGATGATACAGAGGTGAAGAGGATGAGGGCGGATCCCGGGCAGGTCAGCTAACAAAGTAACCGCACAGAGTTCAGAATGAGAGTGGTGTGCTCCCTGAAGAAATAAAAACAAGCCTTCCTATATGAAAGGGAAAGGTGTATGTCCGAGAATAAAAAGCAGCAGACAGGACAGGTAGGGTGGGCTCAGGTAATGAATGCCTTAACCCCACCTGCAGGAGCCTCCCCTGACTTCTGTTGGAAATAGGATCTTATCGCAGATTTCAGAGTAAAAGAGACATCATTAAAGTGGTGGGTCAAGTCCAGCTGGCATTGATTTTGCAAGCAGAAATTCCTCTAAATAATTCTATTATAGCAATGCATTTAGGTGGAAATAAAATTGGATTAAAAATTCCCTGGGGCACCTGGGTGGCTCAGTCGGTTAAGCTCCTGACTCTTGATTTCTGCCCAGGTCATGATCTCGCAGTTCTTGAGTTTGAACCCCACAACCGGCTCTGTGCTGACAGCATGGAGTCTGCTTGAGATTCTCTCTCTCTCCCAAAATAAATAAAATAAACTTAAAATAATTCCCCCCAAAACGTGAGTCTGCTTTCACTATTGACTAATTATATATATCAAAGGAACAAATGAATTAAAGATAACTTCTTGCCTTCAGTCCCAGGTAAGAATTGACAAGTGTGTGGTGGAGAAGATTATGAATTCACTTTGAACATGTTGAGTTTGCAGTTAACACCAGAGAGCCCATTTAAAAACATTAGAAAGTATAGCTAGAGAGCCAGTGATTAGAAGAAAAAGTTCTGGAAATGCAGGTTTGAATGTCATCAACATAGTTTGAAAAGTGATTACATATGAAAGAAGACTAAGATTCAAAAACTGAAGCAAGGAAGTATGGGTGATTAAAGAGGAGCCAGCAAAGGAAACAAAAGATTAATCAAAAAAGCAGGAAGAAAAACAGCACTTCATTTTATAGAAACTGATGGAGTAAGACAGTTCAAGAAAGGTGAGATCATCAGTTTCAAAAGCTATGGGATCAGGGCACCTGGTGGCTCAGTTGGTTGAGCGTCCAGCTCTTAATTTTAGCTCACGTCACGATCTGAGCCCTGCATCAGGGCTCTGCGCTGACAGCAACTGAGCGTGCTTGGGATTCCCTGTCTCCCTATCTCTCTCCCCCTCGCCCACTTGGGCATACTCTTTCTCTCTCAAAATGGAACAAGTATTTATTAAAAATATTTTTAAAGGTACAGAATCAGTAAAGAGATTGAGAACAAAGAAAGGACCCTCAGGATTTGCAGCCAAACACACACACACACACACACACACACACGCACGCACGCACGCATGTATGTCTTTGGTGACCTAGAAAGAATACACATGGTGAAGTTTTTAAAACCACATACTAATAAAACACAAAATAATTTGCACAAAATTTCAAATGCCGTTTCTGCTTCTCCCTGATAGAGTAAAAGCTGGCTCGCCCAGCATTTGTAATACTCAATGCCTCAACCCATCTGCAGTGCTATTAAACTGCCCTTAAAATAATAGTCCTAAGATACTTCAGGGTGACTTTATATCAGAAAGAGTCAATGGACTATCGCTCTCCACACAATTTCTGCTTTAGCAAGGTAACTTTGCAGGTGACAGAAAGACATGCCTGATGACATGACAAATTTCACATCGTAAATCTTCTGAAAATAGTCAAAAGTAAATTTAAAAATTCTGCAAATATTGAGGTCAACTACCCTGCTCTTGATTGTGTATTTCCCTGTATTGTCATTCATCTTGTCAAATGAGCCCTCCGTGTTAAATAAGCTACTTAATTTTAAAGTTTATTAATTTTGAGAGAAAGAGATAGAAAATGAGTGGGAGAGGGGCAGAGCGAGAGAGAGAGAATCTCAAGCAGGCCCCATGCTACTAGCTCAGAGCCCAACACAGGGCTTGATCCCATGAACCCTGACGTCATAACCTAAACAGAAACCAAGAGTCAGATGCTCAAATGACTAAGCCACTCAGGTGCTCCTGAAGAGGCCACTTGATGCTACTTGACCAAAACACAGCACCCTGAGAGTTAAATCCTTAGAAAGAGATGGAGAGTAAGTCTGAAACCTGTGACTGTTAATTACAGAGTGACTGTCCCTGGCCTGTCATTTTTTTCCTATTTTTCCTTAAAAAGCTAAATCGCTTTTATCTCCAACACCGCAAGACTACCATTATAGTTAGAAATGAAATTAGTAATATTCTTGCAAAATTGCTTTCTCTTGACCATAATCATTATGTTTTATTCTCTTTTAGCAAAACGTGCAGACCCAGCTTCTCTGATACCAGCTTCCCCATACCTCCTCAGTGAGTTCTTTAACCACATCAGTCTGATTTTCCTGTCTTTCACATAAAAATAATGCTGCTAGCCTTATTTACCTCATGGGGGTTTTATGGGAAAAAGAAGCAATTAATATAAAAATCTTTGACACAAGTATTAACTCTTAGAGATTCAGTCCTTTTCATGCTAATTATAATTATTGCTTAAAAGAATTAAAATGTAATTCACATGTAGCTTTGGGAAACCAGTTTTCACACAACTAAAGCCTTCATCCAATTCATCATTAAAAGCATATGTATATATATATTAAAAGGATATATGTATATATCTATATCTATAGTTTTTTAGCAGAAAATACATGGTCACAATGTTCTAATTCCCTCTTGTTCAGTGGATTGTTGCATTTAAAAGGGGGAAAGAAAATGTGACTTTCCCCTTTTCTTTACTTCTTTTTCCTTCTTTAGGCTTGATCACCTTTATCACATGCCTCTCTCCTGAATTTTCTTTCCTTCCATAACTGCATTAGCATGTTTATATTAGCTGTCAGAGTGGAGCAAGCCGCAAAGCCACAGGCAGCCTGGCCAGCTCAAGGGGGTCCCGTAGAAGGCTTTTATTGTTGCAAGAGCAACTGCTCACAATCGTACTTCAAGACTCGCTGCAACCAGAGGGTTTGTTTTGTGTCTGTACGTGCTCTGGGCAGTCTCCTTATTATATGAAGCATCACTCACCAATGTATACAGCCCATTAACATCTGACTCTTGGCCACAGGGCAAAGCCGCATCCTCCCGAGAAGCAGGCAGGAGGTTATACAAAGACTATAGGGAGTTCTAGGGTCAAAAGATCCTCTTAGCTGGCCTAATTAGCTTCTAATTAACCATTATGAATAAAAATCTCATTCTGATCCACATTTACCAAGCAATCTCCTTGACTCAGTCTGGCTTTGCAATGGGCAGCTACTGCTGTATTTCTGGACCCCAATTTATTTTTCCTACAGCCCTGCTCTTTAAAAAATAACCCTGGGATATTTCAGAGAACAACTCCTTAATTATCTTTCTTCTTCCTGGCTATTCTTTCCATAGGAATCCTTCAAAACATCCATACGGTTATTGATATATATGCTCATTGCATGCAGCTTTTAAATGTATTTTTGATATACCACATTATGCTTTACTTATACCCTAAATCAGGTCAAAAGTTAAAAAAAAAGTTTAGTTGACCTCTAATAACTCCTCATTCTTTTTTCTTCGCTTTCAGTGTTTCCAAGCAGTTATTAGAGATAGCAGTTACTAAAATCCAGAGTTTCTAAACAGAAACCTCAGAAGAACACATTGCTATGTTGTTTTCATTTTTAAAACCTAGAAGCATCCAAGGCATTTTATCATTGCCACATATCTTTAAATCTTCTATTAATTTATTTCAAGAAAATGTTAATTAAAAATTTGAAAACGTAATTGCTTAACAATCACTGAATCTTCTGTTAGCCTATTCCCCAGGCCAGGGATTGCCCTCATCTCCTACAGGCCACCTTTTATGTCCAAGATACATGGCCCTTTCCACAACATGGAGACTCGCTTGTTCAAAGCCACGAAGGGCAGATCCTTGGCCTGTGGCTTCTACTGCGAGCCTTTTAAAAACAGCTTTTCTGATTAGGTGCGGCCCACCCAGGATTATCTTCCTTTTGATTATGTTAACATCACCTGATTACAGACTTGATTACATCTCCAGATCCCTTCACCTTACCCTGCCATGTTACATAATCTAATCCCAGGAATGACATCTGTCATCTTCATGTGTCCTGCCCACATCCAAATGGAGGAAATTGTATTGGAAGTGACTGTGGGCAGGATCTTAGGGCCATCTTAGCCTTCTGCCTGATACAATTCTGCAATTTTCATAATTCAGACAATACTGACATTGTTGGTGATACTGTTGTTCTTTTACTGGAGTCAGTTTAACAATCACCTCACCTCTTTAGGGCATTGGAAGGAAATACAACCTGAAACTTTTGTTGATGACGTCTAACAGACATGACTGTACGAGATGATATTCCTAAAGATCGTCTGATTGCTCTAGATGCTCTAAATGTTATTCTGGGATGCAGCCAGACCTACAGGGTGTTGAATCACATGTGGTAGATTGTTTGGTCCCTCAAAGATTAGAATTTACTAATCTTGGCTTTCTTACTACCTCTCCACTTACATTTCAACTTAGAATAAACATCTCTAAGAATCTCATCATCATATTTACGATATGGTTGATGCTCACTATATTACATGGTCTCATTTTATGGAAGAAATTCCCCCCAGAATTCAGTAGGATTAACCATATGTACTCAGGGAAATTAGTTTTTATTTTATGGATGCTGATACATGTAACAGATCAAGATTCCAGTTTTATCTTACTTACCATGAAGCATACAATCACATGTACAGCATACCGTAGGGGATATACAAGGCATTTGGGGTAAATCTTTATCCAAGTTTTAATCTAATTTTCTTATCTGTGTTTCCTTTTTTAACTGTAACTTCTTCACTTATTTCTTTTTAGTCCTGTAGGTTCCACAGCTATCTTTATAAATTACCTTAAATCCTTCCTGAAATAAATCAGTTAATATTTTTTGAATGTTGTAAATTGAGTAGTTTTAAATATGCTAGTAGGAACCTAAAATACATTTTTTTACTCTTCTCACCCCTCAAAAAGGAGACTAGCTAATGGATGTGCAAAGCAGTTAAGAATGGACATAAGAAAGGATTAGAAGCATGTTAAAGGTAAGACAGAAATGAGTATATATATTAACTATTATAACATGCAATAGTACTTTATAGTATAAATGTTCCTTCTTTCGCATAAACCAAATATCATCAGGCCTTACCTATGGCACAGATTAAATCATATTAATATTAGTCATTTAATCCCCCAACCACAGGTTCCTCATCTGTGCACATCCACTCATGCCATGCCTGAATTCCATTTACAGTGTACCCTCCACCTATTGGAGGGGTTCTCCAAAGGGTGCCTCACCCTCAACCCAGACTGTCAGCCACAGTCACCATATGACATGTGTCTTTATATTCTTCCATTGCTGATCTAGTCCTGTGCCTCAACACCTGCTGTCTACAGTCTCTTGAAAGAATGACAGTACTAGCCCTGGTGAAGGTGCTTCTTATGAGACTTGGGATATCTGTCCAAACAATGATTTTGCCCAGTCCTCCCATCTGCTTGTGATGGTTGACATTATGTGTCAGCTTGACAGAGCCACAGATATTTAGTCAAATGTTATTTCTGGCTGTGTCTATGAAGGTATTTCCAGATGAGACCAGCATTTGAATGGATAGACTAAATAAAGTAGATTGCCCTTCCCAATGTAACTGGGCATCAACTAAGCCTGAATTAAACACAAAAAATAGAAGAAGGGAGAGAATTTTCACTAACTTTATGAGCCAAGACATCAGTCTTCTCATGCCTTCAGACTGAGACTTACACAAGGAAAAATCATGATTCAAATACAGATGAGATCTTAAACCACTGATTCTTCTGGTTCTTAGGCCTTTGGACTCAGACTAGAACTACACCACTGGCTTTTCTAAAAGTTTTTTAATGTTTATTTATTTTTGAGAGAGAGAGAGAGAGAGAGAAACAGTGTGAGGGAGGGAGGGGCAAGAGAGAGGGAGACACAGAATCTGAAGCAGGCTGCAGGCTCTGTGCTGTCAGTGCAGACCCTGACATGGGGCTCAAACCCACAACCTGTGAGATCATGACCTATGATGAAGTCGGATGTTTAACTGACTGAGCCACCCACGTGTCTCCCCCCACCCTGCCCTGCCCAGGCTTTTCTGGATCTCAGCCTCAGCATCCATAATCATATGCGCTAATTCCTTAAAATAAATTATATAATTTATATTTAATTGTCATTGATCATGGTCTTTCCCAAAGACACAGTTATTCTGGTAAACAGATGGAGATCCCTTTGGGAAAGCATTAAGAGAGAGACTCAAAGTATATACTTAGAATATTGTAACAGAGTTCAAACTCAAAATTTTCTATCCCTCTCTGAGTCAAAGGACCACTAGATATTTAAAGTAACCCACGTCTGGAAATTGGACAAAGAAATATTATAAATTTGGGTGGCTTAGTGAAGGCCTCCACTCAGTAAGTCTATGTTTTATTCAGTTCTCCGTTCATTTCAGGGGCCTAATGATCAATATACCGCCACAGAGTGCCTTTTAGATCATACTATTCTGATTCCTTTGTTGATATTGCTGCTTTTTAGAGTCACCGTGACTCAATTAACCAGGCAGGTATATTCCATTCCTTATCTCCTGACACTCTGGAATCTAGTACAACACTGAGATCCCGGAGCCCGTTTCCAGGGCAGTATCACATACAAGCATCATTGTCTTTGAGAGTGCAGCCCCCAGCATCACCTTTAAGAGATGTTGGGACTCCACTCCCTGGGATATTCCTCAAAACCTTGGAGTAGTGACTACATGCTGGCCCCTTAAGAGAGCATGGTTAGGGGGCAGCTGAGCAGTCCAGTGTGTTCAGTCGTCTCCAACATTTACTAATCTGTGAGCCTTTAGATTCTTTCCTCTACGTTATACTGAAGAATTTGAGTTCAGGATAAAGTTAACCAAACTGGGAAGGAAAAAGTGGAAAGGAAAAGAAAAAAAGAACCACACCCAACTGCCCTAGCTAGCACTGTGCATCAAGGACCAACTTGGTAACTGAATCTGTATTGATTAATTCAACCTGTTCTAAAATTATTCCTTTCCCTTGTATGTCTAGATTTTTCAGATTCCATTCTTACACATATTGTCCACATCTGTACCCATATAAATCATATAAATTACCAAAATCTTACCAGCCCGAGGGCTTTGTTTGTGGGTTCCCTGCTCAAATATTCTTGATTCTAGTTCTGATTATAGGTCTGGAGGCAATGTGAGGTGACTTGAGATCCTTCCACCGGGGGAAGTCAGTATCTTTGAGTTAAGACCTATTTACAGGAAAGGGGCCAATTCCACTGCCCATGGGAGGCTGTTTTCCTTCTATATGTTCCCATTCCAATTTTCAGGATTCCAGTTTTCCTCAGGTCAGAGGCTTGGTGAAATCAGCTAGCGTGATAATCTGGCAAACTGTGTAATCAAATTTTCAGTTTTGTTTGGGCAGTTGCAGCCCTGAGGACACTAGACAGAAGATAAACTTTTAGTATGCTTTTATTAAAATCCAGCCATTTGGACTTAAACTAAGATTTGAAGACTTTTGTCAATCATTTTCTTTAAGCCATGCATGTGATTAGAACCACCTGACAACTACCATTATTCCTTCCAAGGTATCATTGCAAAATTTCTACCCTGTAATTATACCCATCATTAAGGACTCAGAATAAACATATATAAACTATTTTGCATGGACAAATTTGGAAATGGTTCAAAAATTGTTGCTTACCTTCATCCCGATGAGAAATACATTTAATGAAGGCATTTAGAGTGAAGGACTTGAGCAAGAGGAATAAATAGGTAATGGTAGTTCCTTCAGTTCTATGATAGATATGGAACTTTTTTTCCCCCTTGGTAAATAGTGCTATCTACTTACAGTTATATGTATAAAACTATCTACTAATTAGATAGATAGATGATAGAGAGATAGACAGATACAAGTATATACTTATGTAGGTACATTGACACATCATTATCATCCAGAGTCCATTGTTTACTTTAGGGTTCACTGTAGATTTTGTAGGTTCTATGGCTTTGGACCAATGTATAATGACATATACCCACTATTTTAATATTTTCACTGACTTGAAAATCTGTACTCTGCCTATTCATCTCTCTCCCTCCTTCTCTTCTCCCCTGCCAAGCACTGATCTTTTTATTGTCTTCATAATTTTCCAGAATGTCAAATATAGTGTGTAGCCTTTTCAGATTGCCTTCTTTTACTTAATAATATGCATTTAAGGTCTCTTTGTGTCTTCTCATGGCTTAATAACGCATTCCCTTGAGTGCTGGATATACCATTTCCATTGACCAAATATACCACAGTCCATTTATCCATTCATCTACTAAAGGACATCTTGGTTGATTTCAAGTTTGGACAATTATGCATAAAGCTGCTATAAACAGCTGCGTGCGGGTTTTTGTGTGAACATGTTTTCAGATCCTTTGGATAAATACCAAGGAGCACAATTGCTGGATAATATGGTTAAGAGGACGTTTAGTTGTGTAAGAAATCCCAAAATGTCTTCCAAAGTGTCTGTACCATTTTGCATTCTTACCAGCAGTGAGTGAGAATTTCTGTTGCTCACATTCTTGTGAACACTTGGTGGTTTCAGTGTTTTGGATTTTGGTCATTGCTAGGTGTGTAAATATCTATATTTTTTTCATACTCTTTCCTGAACAGTGAATCATCTCACTCAGACAATCTTATTTACATATACATATGTACATACATATGTATAAGCATGCATGGAAATTCCATGGTTTGTGAGAATTCATTAATATGTTAAATAAAATTGAATCTTTTTAAAAATATTTTTTAAGTTTAGTTATTTATTTTGAGAGAAAGAGAGAGAGAGAGAGAGAGAGCATGAGCAGGAGAGGGGCAGAGGGAGAAGGAGAGAGAGAATCCTAAGCAGGCTCCATATTGCCAGTGCAGAGCCAGAAGCAGGGCTTAAACTCATGAAACTTTGAGATCATGACCTGAGCCAAAACTAAGAGTCAGATGCTCAACCAACTGAGCCACCCAGGCACCACAATGGAAGTGTATTCTTAATTCAAATAGTGATTTTTTTACATTAGTTTAGATGCTACTAAAAGAAAGTAATGAAGATGAAAAAGAAATACACAACATCCACTATCAGGGTAGTGTGTGAGATGATGTTAGCAGGAGTTACATGCGTGAAGTTAGTGAAGAATCATATTAAAACACAGTACGTGGGTAAGTGTCAAAAACCATATTAACACTAGTTAGAGGGAAATGTGAGACCAAAAGTTAAGTGGCACTTCTTTGGGACATCAGAAGGTGATCTAAAAGTTCAAAGAAGGAGTGGCTTTATTAATTTATTAAGAACCTTAAATTCACAAAATAGTGCTCACTTCAGCAGCACATATACTTAAATTCACAAAATAAGCTCATCAGTGAAATCCAAGTGTATCTAATTTTATTATTCCAATAAAGATTAAAAGAAGAAATGCAAGTTTATGCCAGTGCTGTTGTTTAGTCTGTCAATTAACCTTCTCCCACAACTAAATGTGACTAATTTAAGTGGTATTAGGACCTGTGGCTAATTTTTGAGCTCTAATAGACTAGAAACTTAACTTCTGGTGTGCATAAGCCCAGGGGAATTTGGCAACATGCCCTTGGCACAGTACACATTGATAGATATTTGATTGATTAGGCTAAGAACTATATATTAGCAATAAAGTATATTTAAAATACAAAGTGCTTAGTTTTAAAATACTTTTAAATGCTATATTATTGGAATGTGAAAAGTAATTATTAGACTGTCACCAGAGAACTTTTAGTGTAATTTCAAACTAAAAATGCTTAAGAAAAGTGAAACGTTTTGATTCATTAGCTACAAGATTCTGGAGTTTGACATTATATGTGGGGATGTATTCATATCGATTTTGATATCCACCAGTGTTCATGACTCTGTGACTCATGCTCCATAGATAATATTCAGCTCATTTCAAATTGCTTTCAAAGTTATCGAACATTGCTTGGTCAATCCTGTCTACTTAGCAATCTTCAGCCACTGCAAACGTGACTCCAAAGTCATTTTAAGACTGTGATAGACTGCCCAACTGTATTATGGTATGACTTGAAAATATACACTCTTGAACTGAGTCTCAATGTTCTTTTCAGTGTGATTTCTATAGACAATCTATATCCAGCTTCACTGAAAACCTTTGCCCCAAATATGCCAGTGAAATTCCATATACATGGAATTGAGATGTATGAAAAATTATCTGATACATGCCCTTAAGTAATTTTTGATAATGCCCTCCAATTAATATTCAATGGCTGTGCAATCATGACTCAGTGACATACTTCACTATAAAATGGTATAATTCACCATAGTCTGATACTTGACCACACTGTTTGAAAATCTTTCTGCAGGAGAAGTTTCTATATTCTTTTAGTTTTGCAGCCATATTTTAATGTACAATACTGAGCTTCTATTTCTATGATAACATAAGATAAAAGTACCAGCCATGAACAGAGATGTTATTCAAAAAAAAAAAGTGATAGTTTTATCTGGCCTTCATTCTGATGAGAATAAAACAAAATAGACCAAAATAATGACAAGTGATATGTTCTATAAAGTTATTAATGAAGTTCTGTCTTCAAGCCCATTGGTGTGCTAGACTGTAGTCATTAAATTTAAAAAAGTAGTAATTTTTCAAACAAGGAAGAATAGTTAAGAAATTATCCATTGACTATCTCCCATAGTGAAATTAGTAGATGAAATTAGAGTAACTGGAAGAAAAGAGGTATATCCAATTAAAAAAAAAAAAAAGAAGAAGAAAAGAAAAAGTTCTCATTCTTTTAAATTAGGCCATTCCAGGGGTACTTGGGTGGCTCAGTCGATTAAGCATCTGACTTTGGCTCAGGTCATGATCTCCCAGCTCGTGAGCTCGAGCCCCGTGTCAGGTTCTGTGCTGACAACTCAGAGCGTGGAGACTGCTTCATGTTCTGTGTCTGCCTCTCTCTCTGCCCCTCTCCTATTCATGTTCTATCTCTCTCTCTCTGTCTCAAAAATAAATAAACATAGAAAAATTTTTAATTAGGCCATTCTAATAAAGTAGATTAGATGATACAATAAGAGATTACAATTAGGAATAGATGGAAAAGTTACTCTTGTTGGACAACTGAATAGTTATCAATATCCAAAAATACCAACTTTACCTAAGAAAATCTTATACAGTTTCTTTTCTCCAGAGGTGCAGTAGGATCATTTGAAATTTTGTACTTTCTTCTATGCTAAATTAAGTTTGTTTTTTTCATGTCAAGACTGACTATACACCATAACACAAGTAATCATTCCCATAGATTCTTAGGGGATGAACATCTGGCCCGTATTTGCTAATGATGATCATGTTTATGTGTTCCCTCCAGACTGGACCTGACATGCCAGTGTAATAATTTTGGCTATTTTGATGGCTGCTACCACTAAAGGAAATATGTGATGTTTCAAATCAATTGTCAAGAAATCAGAAAGCACAGAGAGTGATAACCTAGTTCAACCTGTGATGCTTAGAAATATTTAATAACAATTTGTATGCACTTATATTTAGAAACATCATATATGGTATTTTCCATGAAAAATAATCCTCAATCCAATTAGTTTAACCTAATAGAAACAGTGGAAGAATTTTCTTGCACTTGCTGGTAGATGTTCATTTGGCTCTAGTAAAGAAACCAACAAATTCCTCTCAATACTCTGAAACTGACTATTAGTGTGAAAGATAGATAAATTGACTCAAAAGAGGAGAAGACAATCCACCTTATTTCCCTGACAATTTGCAAATATTATGTTCTCCTCTGTATGTAAAATGATTTCCTGGAACTCAAAGCATATCAGAAAGCAAAGTAATTTTCATTTGTTAAATGGGTACTATGTGCTAGATAGACTATAAAATATGAAAATTACTGGCATAAACTAATGAGAATTACTTCCCAGCTAAGGAAATATTGACTTTAAAAATTGTCTAAGGGGTGCCTGGGTGGTTCAGTCAGTTGGGTGTCCAACTTTGGCTCAAGTCATGATCTCACTTGAACTTTGTGAGTTCAAGCCCCGCATCGGGCTCACTGCTGTCGGCACAGAGCCAGCTTCAGATCCTCTGGCTCCCTCTCTCGCTGCCCCTCTCCCACTTGTGTACTCTCTCTCTCTCTCTCAAAAATAAAGAAAGTTAAAAACAAAATTAAAAAATAAAAATTGTTTTAAAGATATGAACTAGGATTTCAAAACAGTTGTGGATTCACTGAGAGAAAAAAAGTGATATACTGTGCTACTCCCACACATTTTTCAATCTCTGATTTCTGTAAAAACCACTTTATGAAACATATTTTAAAACAGGACTTGAATAATTCTCTGGGAATTTTTAAGCTGGTTTTTAAAATTTGATTAGTTTTAAGGGTTTTGATTTTGTTTTTAATTTATTTTTGAGAGAGAGCATGAACTGGGGAAGGGCAGAGAGAGGGAGACACGGAATCTGAAACAGGCTCCAGGCTTTGACCTGTCAGCACAGAGCCTGATGCTGGGCTCAAACCCATGAACTGTGAGATCATGACCTGAACTGAAGTTGGCTGCTTAACCTACTGAGACACCCAGGTGCCCCTATTTTTTTTAATGTTTATTTTTGAGAGAGATAGAGAGTGAGGGGGTGGGGAGGGTCAGAGAGAGAGAGAGACACAGAATCTGAAGCAAGATCCAGGCTCCAAGCTGTCAGCACAGAGCCCAACGAGGGTCTTGAATCCACGAACCATTATTAGATCATGGCTTGAGCTGAAGTCGGACACTTGACTGACTGAGCCACCCAGGCGTTCCTAAGCCGTTTAAAATGAAAATTAGTGTAAGCTCACTTGCAGAGGCAGCACACACTGGCAAGGAACTATAAAGAAAAATATCCAAAATGGAACAAACACAAACATGCATAAGTGACAGAAAGAGTACAAAGTGTAAATTCTGACAACAAAACCTGAGGATAGTGGATAAAAATGTAAAGAAAGCTCAAAATTAAAACTTAGACAAAATAAGATTAGAATTCATGGAATAAAAACCACAAACGTTGAAAGAAAGAAAATTGGGATGAATATAAATAAAAATTAGTCCTTTTAACTAACATTTATTGAGTACCCTTTTGCATCTGCAATTGATTTTGACTAAAAGAAAAATCACATATTTGACAAAGGAACAATGGGCACATATTGATCTATTTAAAGCCTGTGAGATTTCTTCCATTGCTCTATATGTTTGTCATACTACAAATTTGGAATTAAGCTGCTTAATAAAACTTTTAAAGTATTATTATATTGTGCACAATTCTGTTAAACATTTTATAGAAATGTGTTTAAGTATTTTCCACAAAACGCACCTAGAGCTCCGCAAGTGGCCACACATCACCCAGGGTTGGTAACTCGGCTTTGTGCTCATTGAACTTGTTCCTATAAACTCAATCCCTCCCACCCAATTAATGGGACGAAATGCCTAAATAAACACGAAAGGAAAAACCTTTAAAAGCTCTACTACCCCCAATAAAAGGACTTCATATTGAATGATTGCAACTCAGAGTTGACACTTTACTATGCCTGACAGTATAGACGTCTCCCACCCCCACCTCCACTTACATGTCTTCAGTAATGACACCCACCTCACCAACCTTTGAGAGTTTTTATATATTGGCAGTTAAAGTCATTTGGCCTTTGGCCTTGTGCCTCCAGGGGTTAGAGGCATTGATTTAGGAGGAAAGATTAAATTAACCATAACTAGACCGAAGAATAACTAAACAAAATAAAAAGGCAAAAAGATGAAGGAACGGGGAAGCACATTAGATGGCAAAATGAGGAAGTCATTAAACAAATGAAACCTTAGATTGAATAATTGGGAAAATTTCCTGAAACAAAAGAGCTCTTAAACTCTGAAGTACTGTCGTCATGTGACCAAAGTGATTGAGCCTCTGCTTGGGTCAAGTGACACTAGATTGCCAGCCCAGAGCAAGCCAAGCCGGACTAACAGCACAAGTCAAACCCGGGAAAGTCCATGATGCTTAACACCCAGCTGTGTCTGTGGGAACGTCAAACCAGTGCTATTTCCTTCTCACTCTGAAAAAATGCAAAATTGTCCAGGAAACTGTGCCAACAATCCATCTTCATGGTCTACCAGACAGAATTTTTTTTAAATATTCCAGAGTCATCTAAGCAAAAGCATCTATTGGGCAGGATTCTTTCTATCCTTAATGCCTTCATGCATGATGAATGATGAGTGACTGTGTCTGATAAGTTAGCCTAAAAAATATGTTAGGGCAAATCATTTTGAAACAACTTCTATATATTTTCTGATTTCTGATTCTGAATCCTCCTAATTTCCTTGCCTGTGTTGCTGAAAGTATAATTCAAAGGGGAATGTGATGATTCATAAGTATTTGTTGCTCTTTATATACTAAAGTTTCACTCTATCTCACCATTCATAATGTTTTCCACGTTGTGCAAAATTTAATAAGATACAGGGATGTTTGTTTTCATCTCCAAGCCCATTGAGGTGCCACTTCTCAAGTTCTGTGTTGAACACAAAAGTGCCCTTAATAAATGAGTCCAGATGGAGTGTGTATGGGAGGCGGGTTGGGTAAGTGCGTGAGTAGACCACAAATAGCATTATACTCCATCATTCCATAAGATGCCGCATGGCCTGGGGGGATTTTCCGTAGCAGAATCTAAATAACATTGTTCATCTGCTAATGGCCTAAATATCATAATTAGGACATGTTGCTGCTATAGAACTCTAATTACTGATAAAAAGCAACTTTCATCATGACCTTCTCCCGTTTAAGGGAAATGATCGTTATACCTAACCCCAGCTTTCAACCCCTTGATCATTCCAATAAAGCGTTTCTGAAAATGCCAAACACATTGCTTGGTTTAGAATTGCTGTTCTAACTGGGAACTAATGATTTATGTCTTTTTCAAATGTCATACATTTGGAATCATTACCAGGTGAGAAGCAAAATAACAAAAAGTAGATGTCTCAGCAACCATTAGACACATGTTTACTAAGGGTGCAACTAGACATTATTGACAGGACGGGGTATTTTCCTTCCTCTCTTTCACTGCATCTCATACCACAGGCCTTACCAAGCAAACCAAAAGGAAGCTTAATCTGGTCGGATTCAAATGCAGCAGTATAGTTCTATATATCTTAGCATCCCTCCGACTCATTGGTTCTCTCTCCAAATATACATATCTGTACATGTCTATGTAACAATAAAGCTAGGCTAGTTCTATGAAGCGATGGCACAGGCTATCTATATAATATGATTGTATAGAATGTCTCTGTTTAAAATAGTACCTTCTGACAATATTACAATTTTTGAAAGTTTTGTAATCAGATTTCTTTAGATTCTAATGTGTCCCCAGTGAAAATTCAAATATGCTTCAAAGGAAAAACATGGCAACCTATCTCAGCTAAAATCTTAATTAGTTGAGAATAAGCTGTGAGCAGGTCATCAGGGTAGTTAGTGGTAATAGGGTCTTGGAACAGTGAATTGTCATTCACTCATTCATTTAGAAAATGAGCAGCGAATGGGAACTTATCTTGTTTGAGGCAATAATCTAATTTAAGGTCATAAAGATGCCTGAGTATGATTTGTATATTCGAAGGGCATAGAGTTCACTGGAGAAGACAGGCAAGAAATAAGGCAATCAAAGTCAGGAAAGTATCATAGAAAAGGGGAACTAGAGAAGGATGTGGAAAGGACATCCATCCTGGACTGAGTGGAGGGAAGAATGTGGAAGCTTCTTAGAGGAGACTGAATATGAGTTAAATTTTAAAAGTCACCCTGTAATAAGGCCTTATAGAGTTAAATATGTTTTCATATTATATTAATGAAAAAATACTGCAGTTAACTTCTTTGACTCATAGTAGGTCAATAATAATATCTGTGACTTCCTGGATATGACTGGTTTTATTATCAGAATTGCAGCATGACCCATGAATTTTTCTAATTTGAACTCTATTTGTGGAAGTTGAGCAATTACCTGTTCTTTTTGTGTCTTATTTGACTCACTTGTGAAATGTGCGGTTGGCATTTCCAGTCCTATTTTGTTTTGAGTATCTTCCCAGCCCATATTGGGTATGGAGTTGATACTTTATCCAAGGCTCTGGGACAGTATTCGGGGACCCCTCTCTCCTACCTTCAAAAGAATAAGTGGTATGTGAGTGTTCATGGCAAATTTTACTCATTTCACCATTTTGTATACAATTTTGTATTTATTTCACCAAACCTCTGTCCATAGATAGTAGCTAATTATGTTTGCAGTCATATTTGAAAGTTTTCTCTAGAAACATACTTTCCTTAGAACATTATATACAGGAAAAAATACGTTAAACACCACAGTTAATTTTTATAACAGAACACAATTTAGTTAAAAAGATGACTTAGAGAATGTAATTACTGAACTTCTTTAAATTTTCTTTCTGCAAGCTTACATTGATTCAGGCCATATTTTTAAAGAGCAAAGATAGAAAGGGGCACCTGGGTGACTCAGTTGGTTGAGCGTCCAACTTCAGCTCAGGTCATGATCTCATGGTTCATGGGTTTGAAGCCTGCATCAGGTTTTGTACTGACAGTTCAGAGCCTGGAGCCTGTTTCAGATTCTGTGTCTCCCTTTCTCTCTGCCCCTCCCCAACTCATGCTCTGTCTCTCTGTCTCAAAAATACACTGTATTAAAAAAAGAGCAAAGAAGGATAAGTAAGCCTATTAACAATAAATTTTATCCCTAATTTACTAGAAGGTTTTTTTTTTGGAATTACACTTTTGCAAATAATGGGCCAACTTTTCAAGGAAAAGCCTACATTAATGAAAATAGCAGTTTTCAAAGCTCATTCAAAATGATTTCCTCTTACATATGTAGATTTTATTAAAGAATATGAGTAAAAAGAATTATATTATTTTTCCTGTAAAATTGCCTGTTGTTATGAGAGTAAAATTATTAAACCTATAGAGAATAAACATGAATTGAGTCCAGATTAATAAAAATAGATGCTCACAAGGGCATCCTTTATATGAATTTTCAGGCTAAGTCAATCTTAAAAATCCACAAGTAGCCTTGAGAAGTGTGAATTTGGATGGAGGAGATATAACTAAGAATAACATGGCATCAAAATGCATTGTTAAATGATCAAGGAAAAAACAAATCACTTCTCAGGGAAAATGCCTCAAAAAATTTGTTTTCTATAAGTATCCACTTGAAATAGATTAGAAATGTCTGGCCTTCCTGAGATCATCAGCTCCCTGTAAGAGAGTATCAATGTGTTTGAGGCATAAATGTTGTGTCTGGCCTTCCTGAGATCATCAGCTCCCTGTAAGAGAGTATCAATGTGTTTGAGGCATAAATGTTGGCAGCAGGAAGCGTGTCATGATCAGAAAGAATAAGGTTTGCTCATCTGAAAACGTAAGTACTGCTTTGAATTTCTTCAGCCAATACCAAAGCTGGAAGACATGGGCTGTCACAAATGCCCTGTGTCTTACAACCAGAATTGCACAGAGCAGTCCTCCGATATAACTAAGGTTATGGTAAGTCACAAGAGAAACTCATCTTCTAAGGGTCCATTAGTTCTGTTACATTAGTAACAGATCACTGAGTATTTCTTCAATGTCTGCCTTTTTCTATACTGTTACTACTTTTTTAGATACTAAGATTCTATTTGATTTTATTTGGCATCAGTTTTCATTATTTGAAATATGCCCATACTGTATAGAGAGTTGTAAATCCCAAGTTGTTGTTAGTAATCATAAAGCTCTTCAAATTGTAGAACACATTACATAAGATTCTGAAGATAAAGCACAGGCAAATGCAGATTTCCTATAAAGTCAATTAAGAAGGGCAAATTAGAATTATGACAGCTTTAGTTTTCTTTGGCAATTGTTCTTTTTTAAAACATAATATAATATTTTATACCGATATTGAAAATCTTTGTTACTCAGTAATCATAATGAATCATAGGGACACCTGGGTGGCTCAGTCAGTTAAGTGGCCGACTTGGGCTCAGGTCATGATCTCTCATGTACGTGGGTTTGAGCCCAAGTCAGGCACTGTGCTAAGAGCTGAGAGCGCAGAGCCTGGTGCCTGCTTTGGATTCTATATCTCCCTCTGTTCTGTCCCTCCCTCACGTGTGCTCTGTCTCTCTCCTTCAAAATTAAATAGACATTCAAATTTTTTCAAAAAAAATCATAATGAATCATGAAATCATGAGCAACACCATTTGTGAGCTAGTTTTCTGTTCATTGAATCTGAAAATAGTGTTCCTACAAAGAACTTTCTTCTCATCATTGACTGTCATCCCACAATGCTTGATTTCTCTCTCTTCTGACCCTCAGAAAAAAGAATAAGATTCAGAATTAATAGTACTAAAGTTTTAATGAATTTAGCTTATGGAGTTATGGAAAAAGAGTCTCTCTGGGGAGGGTTTCTGTGTTTCTTTTCACCAGGGTTTCGTCCAAATCGCTTCTTTGGGAGGCAATCCAGAAAATCACCAGATGGAATGGAGTACAATATGGAATAGGCTCCTGCCCCGGACAACAGGGCTCCGTCCAGCTAGGGATTATGACAAACCATAGATTATGCCTCAGATTGTCCCACCTGGGTGAGCATGAAGTGGGGACGTTTCCCTCCAGCTCACATCAGTTAAAGGTTGAGAGCTAAACATGGGGAAATAACCAGGGATAGCTAGAAATGTAAAAGTATTTTTGCACAACTCTATTCAGTTTCTAAAACACAGATGTCATGTAGTTTATTCTAAAAAAATATGAAATTTTGCCATAGGTGAGATATAAAACCTAAACACAATTATCATGAAGAACTGAGAGGATTTTCAAATATTTCACTTTTAAGAAACACCAGTCCTGAAGGGAATCACAGGTGAAGTCAATTAAACTTTGAAGGAATGGAAAATTCCAATACTTTAAAATTTTTTCCAAGTGTAGAACTGCCAAAACTTTTGACAATCATAGATACATCATTTATGAATGTTAATGTAAAGTCTTAAATAAATCACATATATATAATCCTGCAGTGCATCTAAAGACTAATATTTTTAAAAAGGAGTTTTTTCCAGGAACATAAGGATGATACATTATTTAAAAATCTGTTAATATAATTCATCATATTAATAAGTTGAATGACAAAAAATAAGACCTTTTGGCAAAATTCGCCATCCAATCTTGATTTTTAAAAAAACTTACATAAAACTTGGTTAAATGGATATTATTGGTTATCTATTGCTACACAGCAAATTACTCCAAAGCTTAGAAGTTTAAAAAAAAAGTACTTATGATCGCACAGATTCCGTGGGTCAGGAATCAGGAGTTTACCTCGGTGCCCATGGCTCAGGGTCCCTCATAAGGCTTTAGTCAAGGTGTTGAGTTCCCAGGCATTTCGAGGCTCATCAGAAGGATTTCTACATAACTATACCAAAATAAAATTCTAATGACTAGAGATGTAAACACACATGCAAATACTAGATAAATTATTTCTTTTTTTAATCTTTGATAGAAAACACCTTTTTACACAAGACTCAAAACCCAAAGGCCGTAAAAGTAGTATATTTGATTAAAAATATGTTAAAATGTGCAATAAAGACATCATAAACAAAATAAAAACAATACAAGCACAAAAACAGACTTGGGAAATATTTATGTTATACAACAGAGTATTAAAAAAAGCTGATTCCCTTAACAGAGAAAATATTTCACAAATAAATAAGAAACTATAAAAATGTATTAGAATAATGTACAAAATAAATAGTGTTCGCAAATAATGAACTGAAGCAGCTTATTGCTACAAGAAGATCCCTGGCCTTACTCATTATTTCTTGGTGTTTTCATATATCCAGGGTTCAGATTAGCAATAATTTTAAAATGTGAGAATTCCATGGCAAGAATGTGAATGAGCACACAATCCCCTACACTGTTAGAAGTTTAATTGCTATAATTGCTTTCAAAGATAATTTTTAATTAAAAATATGCTCGATAGTTAGCACAGGAATTCCTCTTCTAGAAATCTTGCCGACAAAAATATATACTGTTTAGTGTATCTAAATCATTTACAGGATTGTTCACTTCTGTTCTGTTTATAATTGTGAAAAAGTGGATCAGTCTAAAAGTCTTTCAATAGAGGAGTAGTTAAGTAAAATATAATGTACCCATAGAATGGGATACTATGAAGTTACTAAAAGTGAGTGGTGCCCAGGTAATGCAGAGACATCCAAAGGTACAATTAAGACTATTTTCAGGGGCACCCAGGTGGCTTAGGTGGTTGAGTGATGGACTCCTGATATGGGTTCAGGTAGTGATTTCTTGGTTGTGGGATCAGGTCCCACATCAAGCTCTGTGCTGTCAATGCAGAGCCTGCTTGGGATTCTCTCTTCCCCCCTCTCTCTCTGCCCCTCCACCACTTGCACTGTCTCTCTTAAAATAAATAAATAAACTTAAGAAAAAAAGAGTATTTTGAAAATGGCCCAAACAAAGATTAGGATATGGGCCAAAATTTTTAAAAACATTTCATTAGAAAATCTGTGTGTTTTTGTGTGTGTGAGTGTGTGAGTGTGTGTGTGTTTAACTTCTGGGGAGTCAGACTGGATTTTAGGATGGGAGGTAGACTAGTTCTATATTCCATACCCTATTTTATGGTTTGACTATTAAAATTGTGAAATAATTAGTGATGGTTTGATTACCTTTATCAAATACATAAATTATTTCAATACTTAAAATTGTGTAATTGTATTAAAATTATAATTGTATAATAACCCTCTTGAAAATTAAAATAGAAATATATTCAGTAATTTTTTGGAGCAAAAGTAAAGGCCAAATCTTTCCAAAGTATGGTTTCTAGAAATACAGTCTTGTAACTGGTGTTAAAACAATGCCATTGGCAGCCTCAATAACAATATGACATAAAAATAACAATACATCAAAATAATCAGAAACACCACCAACTCTACCTCTGTCAGCAATAATGTGTACTTGCTTCCTCAAGCCTCTTTAAAAATATTGCAGGAAGAAACGTCTCAGATATAATTGTTTTGCAAACACATTTAGGGTAATCTTGCTGTACTTGACATCACCTATTACTATCTCACAAAACATACTTGTAACATTCATGTAGATCTGTACCAGAGACAATGCGATCATTTCGTCTGTGTTTCAGATTGCTACTGAAACATTTGACTTAGATATTCTAGACTGCCAGCTGGAGAAACTCCAGGAGGATGGCATTTTGGCCACACTCCGTGGTGCCATGGTCCTCCCCTGTCTCCTCCGGGGAAGATCCTCCCTCCTCACTCTCCAGACACTTCCAAAGTATTGAGAGGCATGCTGCCCTCCCCTGGAGGGGACATAGCAGGCTGGGGCTCTTTCTGAGATCCATGGGGCTGTAGGCCCTTCTTTCTCTTTGGTACCAGGCAGAAGCCAAGATACTATTGGCAGAGAAGATGACTGCTTAGAAACTGGGCACAAATCTTATATGAACACTTCAAGTGGCAGAATCCTGTTGATTTCTTTGCAGAGAGAAGCAAACCCAGACTCGCTCTTGGTGGCATTGTTCATTCATGCCAGCACTGTTAGAACTAGAGGGACACTGTGCTACTGGCCTGAACTCTCTCCAGCCTCAGCACTTGGGAGAGAAAGCAGTTGGCATGCAGAGAGAACCTGGAGGAGAGAGACTTCTCCCACATGGCTTCTAGGAGGGCAAGAGTTTACTAGTTCCTTGTTTGTTTGGTGGAGCAAAAAATAAAAATTAAAAAACACTTGCGTATATTCTAATGATAGATAATCTAATTAGAAATTAACAATAAAAGGCATAATATTGGAAATTAACAATTACTTATAAGTAGCCCCTGAGTCAAAGAGACACTGAAAATAAAACTTACCTAGGAGACATAACAAAAGCTCCACTCATGGGAGAATTGCTGAAATAATCTAAATACCTAAATTATTTCAGAAGTACGGGGGAATAAGTGCCCTATAAATGCTTGCATGTAAGGTAGGTGTCATTTTTTTGTTCTGTGCAATTTTCACCTCATAAGTGAATCATTAGATATTTTAAGCTCTTACAAAGCCTTTCAAATAATGTATCATGTTCTCAGTATGTTTTAGAAAATAATACTCTATTTGAGGAAGACATATTACCTTAAATTACAGCCCTCACTGCTGGTTTGGGATGATTATAAAGTCTACCTGACAGAATTAAAGAAGGCAGTAAAGAGATTGAATGTAGATTTCGTGATTATCCCTGAGTAAATGATTTTTTTAAATTAAAGGTTTGGAATTTTATGAGAAATGTGGATTTTAAGAATTATTCACAATAAAATCATAGTGGTTACAGCTTAGAGATCATTGAAAACCATTTTGGAACAAATTGGGACAGAGGAGAAAGAACTGTCTTATGTCATGCAAATGAGATATAAGTGTCAGAGAGAAACTCCTGTGAACCATCAGCTGTAGGTTCAGAAAGTGCCAGAGCAGAGACCTCCACAGGGTACTGCCTGTTACCATGAGTTGCTGTAATAGAATAAAGATCTTTGAAATAAATAAATCAAGAAATTAAAATAAATATAAGTTTTCATATAGGTAAGAACCATGAAAACATGAAGTAGGAGCAATTACATAAAATATCCAATTGGAAATAGTGAGAATGAAAAATAAAATTGTTTAAAGATCTCATTGGAGGGGATGAATAGCCAAATAATGAATTCATGGGTAAGAATTTCAGTTGATTAACTTTTTCAGAAGACATAAAAAAGTAATAAAGAATTAGGGATTCTAAGAGCTAAGAAACTAATACATTATTGTATGCTCCCCAGAATGTCTAAAATTAAAAGACAAACAATATAAAGTACTGGCTATCATAGATAATGATGGTAATTCATAAAAACAATATTCCAAAAGATCAATAAGCATAAAATATTTCTCCATCTCACTGATAGAAAGATGCAAATTAAGTGTCCAAGTGTAAATTGCAAGATCACTTTGGATATTAAGTTTTAAATAATTTTAAAAGTCACAATACATTCATCCTTTGACATTGCCAATTCACTTTGACAATCTATTTCACAGAAATAAAAGCATAAAGATACATGTTCAAAATTTGTTTCAGAATTGTTGGTAGTGGGAAAATATAGGGGAGGGGAGATCCCTGAATACCCTACACACACACACACACACACACACACACACACACACAGTCACACACACACACACAGAGTCACACGCAAGTGATTGAATAAACCATACTATAGATACTATATAGCTATTAAAATAATGGTGCTAATGGTGCTAATCATCAACTATATTGATCTGAATGGTAGGGACATGTATTTCAATTTGAAAAGCAAATTTCAGGGCTGCCTGAGTGGCTCAGTCAGCTAAGCCTCTGACTCTTGATTTCAGCTTGGCTTATGCTACCAGGGTTGTAAGACTGAGCCCCAAGTCAGGCTCTGCACTGGGCATGCAGCCTGCCTAAGATTCCCTCCCTCTCCCTCTGCCCCTCCCCCATGCTTTCACACTCATGTGTGCATGCTCTCTCTCTCAAATAAGTGAGTAAGTAAGTAAATAAATAAATAAATAAAGTGAAAAGCAAATTTCAGAGCTATTGTTTTGGTTTCCAAAAAGTGCAAGTGCAATAGGAACAAAAAATAAAAAATAAATATCCCTGTATATAAAAGTTCATAAGTATTGATGAGCAGGGAGAACCACGTTGGAGGAAACACATCAGGCTGTTAGCACATTTTCCAGGGCAGTGAACGTAGACATTTGAGAGGAGGAATAGAGAAGGAATTCTTTATATCACTTGTATTATTTTCTAAATTAGAGTATGTAGTGCTTCTGTAATTTTTAAAACAGTGCATTGAAAAATAAATAAAATGAAAATAGAATAATAGGAATTACAGTGAAAACATTGTAAACAGAATAGCTATAATGTTCATGTTCTGAAAAAACATCTTATGACTAAAAATCACTGAGAACTAAAACTTCCAACTCTTTCTAGCCTCTCTGGTGAATGTGATAAAAAGCAAGGGTTCCTTGGGATAGATCTGTTTGTTTTCTGTGAAACGCTGGTGCCTTGATGCATGACTAATGTGGACATTTGGCATTGATAGTCTTTGTTATCTAGAAAAAAATGTGGCAGATTTTGAAGAACTCTTTTCATAGCTGTTGAATCTTTTTGATGACAGTTTTACTCTGTTTGGCATGCTTGGTGTGTCTCTTTCACATTTTTATAACTACTTTTTAATGAACATCTTTAAACACTTTCTTAATCTTTCTCAATTCTTGCTGGCTCAACCAGAAAGATGCACGTTTTCCAAAGTGTGAGATCAGACACTTACTTAAGGAGCTGCATTTTGATGATTATTTCTTTGTCACATCAAAACAGTGCTGGCCTGAGGAATCACATAAATGCCTATGTCTTTCTGTTTAAATAAAAGTAACTGTTATAAATAGCATAGGGAGCATATCCTCAGTTTTAAACAGGTATATCCTGCATGTTATCTATATCTACTTAATTTAGCAAGACAGCAAAACAGAAATTAGATCCATATAATCTCTGGGTTCTTAATATTTTTGCATTCTCTGGACAAATAAAAGATACATGTAAAAATCTAGGATGTTGTTATGTTTCTTCATTTTGCCAATTATATGCAAAAGAAATTTCTAGGAAGCAATATGAATCTGTATTTCTTGGATGACTTTTAATATAAATTCTGTTTTATTTGTATATTAAGAATTGTATATTAAGCATTAGAACTGTTATATGTTTCAATGTCTTAATTCTTATCTGAATATGTGTTTCAGAAAGTGGTCTGAGAAGTTAAATGACTTTCAGTAAATGGAGTATTTTTTCCCTTTTTACTTGCATTACATTATTTATATTATTATTTCCTTATTATTTCAAAGTTTGATGCCTAGAAACAACTTTCAATTTTTTTATACTTATTTATTTATTTATAGAGAGCATGCATGAGTAGAAGGGGCAGTAGAGAGAGAGGGAAAGAGAGAGAAATCCCAAGCAGGCTCCACACTATCAGTGAAGAGCCCAATGTAGGACTCGAACTTCCGAACCATGAGATCATGACCTAACCTGAAATCAAGAGTCGGACACTTAACCTACTGAGCTCTGGGCAGCTCCTATTCATTATATACGAATTCCCCCAACATAGCATCACAATGAAGTATCAGTGCAGCAATGAAGTGGATAAAAGTTGGCAGACTATATGTTCTGAAATATAGACTTTTCAGGGGTAGGGGGATGTGCCATTAAAAAAAAAAAGAAACAGAAAAACAATACAAAGAACTCAGCATCTTTGTTCATTCGTAGTATAAATTCAATTAAATGTTCTAAACAGCAGCAAACAAGATCAGTTTTAAAAATTAGGTATTAGGTCACCTGGGTGGCCCAGTCAGTGAAGCGTCCAACCCTTGGTTTGGGCTCAAGTAATGATCTCACGGTTTCTGAGTTTGAGCCCTATGTCGGGCTCTGTGCTAACAGTGCAGAACCTGCTTGGGATTCTCTCTCACTTCCTCTCTCTCTCTCTGTCTCTCTGTCTCTCTCTCTCTCTCTCTCTCTCTCTTTCTCCCTAATAAATAAACTTAAAAAATTTTAATTAGGTATCTAGAAATATAGTGGGAAAGTAACTCACATCAGATTAAGACTTTAGATTCAAAGATGTAATATCTTAAAGAATATTGGCCTCATAGTCCAAAGAACAAGGAGGCGTTTAAAGAAAAGAAAATCAAATCCCTTCACAAAGGAAAAAAAGATATGTAACTACATGACGATTCAAAAGTATGCTGTTTGTTTATCTCATGCCTTTTTTAATCCAAAAGGGATTGTGAAATCAGATGAATGAAGAAATGTATACTGCTTCATAGAAATATATAAGTAATGTAGATGCCCTAGCTATAGGGTAAAAGGGTAAAGAGTTAGAGAAACAGGACGTACACAGAAATCATGTTACTAGAGTAGTCACCTTAAAGATTGTGACATCATTGCTCATGGTGCTGGCCTTCTGATTTTTGGTGGATGTCTGACGAATTCTCCAAGTTCTCCAAATCAGTCCTGGTATTCTTTCAGCCACTAACAGCATATAACTTGCTGTGCTTCATTTTAATAAAGAAATAGTTGCACTTTGGAATTAGATTTAACTGGTACGTTTTAGGATCCACTGTGAGGTCATTTCAAAAGCACAAACCTTTGTTCACTTGTAAAGGACTTCAGTGCTTGGGCAAGAGCACCAAGCATATCAAAATTCTTATTTCTTCTCATCTCTGACTCCAAAAAGATAAGAAGAGGTGATAATTAATACAGTCCAACATGACTAGGTATCCATCCTATGAATCAGTTTAGTTTCATTAGATTAGGTTTACAATAATACTGTAAACATAAAAGCCTCAGATCTTAACCCAATAATTTTTAGTTATATCAGAATTCATAGTCTTGCTTCAGCTCTTCACATAGGTCTTCAAATTATCTCATGTATAATTTTGTATTTGTTTTCCAAACATAAGATATTCTCTGGCAATCCAGATCGCACTAAGGCTCTTGCCTGAATAAATACATTTTCTATTTGCTACAAACAAAAGGGAAATTGTCTTTAGTGGCAAAAGGCCATAGACTACACACAAAAACATTACTAAGTACATAATACTCACACTCCAGAAAGAGACACTCACCTGATTCAAGGACTATACGTAGACTGAGATATTACAAAATAACCATTACTACCCTTTGTTTGGCTGTAATTCAGTGGGGGGAGGGTGGTGATAGGCAAGTCCATTTAGTGATTGTATCAGTACAAAAACTGGAACGATAGTAAGTTAAGAGATGGGGATAAGATGTCACCAAAGCCAAAGGAATGAACAGATCCCAGAGGTGTGTGCAGCGCACATGTACAAGAAGCTTGGAGACAGAGATGTTCACCAAACCAAATGGTCAAGTAGCAGATGTAAGAATTGTACTGAGGTGCCAAAAATCCAGGAAATCGGAAGATGGGAGTAATTGCAAGCAGGACCCGAGGGGAAAGAGGTTTCTGGTGTAAATGACATATGGTTTGCAGCCCAGGATCCAGCTGGTGTCAACTCTGTGCAAAAATATCTGTGAAGGCAGAGGAAAATCACAAAAGTTAGGATGCTCTAAACCAGAATTGACAATAAGCCCATTACGAGTATCCATGAAGAATTTTCATAAACTACAAAGTTAAGAGAATTGGATAGAAATTACAATCAGTATTTGAGCTTACTTTGACAATTAAGAATAGGTAAAAATTTTCTTCTCTGCTGTTTTTCCCGTTTCAGAAGTAAATTATCCATCTAGAAGCTAAGTAACTACTAAACGGGTGCCTTATTTTGAGATTCCTCTTTGCTTCCCACAACCCAATGACTATTACTACTATGGTCTTTCTCCTTGTACATCTCTTTGGAAACTATAAAAAATAGAAAACACTGGTCAAGAATGTGTGTGTGTGCACGCACATGTGTGTGTATGTGTGTGTGGGGGGTATGTGTTAGAGATAGGTGGTCTAGGGATGTTGTACAGCATCCTAGAAGGTATAATTCCTACAAATGAAGTGTTATGGAAAGATACTAATGAGAAAGAACTGACAACTGTGAATATTCAAGTTTTGAAAACATTTTTTCAGAGGACTGAATTCGGCATTGAGGTATAGGAGACCCCATCTCAGACCAGCAGCACCTCCCTGGCACTTAGTACGTATTTGGCTAAGAATTCTGTGCTTTATGTTTGTGGTCCTGGGAAGGGATTCAGCCAGAGTGCAAATATACAAAAAGGACCAACAGCAGTCCAGTCAATGGAATTGGGAGTTGCAGAATAAGATGATGAGAAGTGCATTTTTCAGGGAACATTCGCTGGGGTTACTCAAGTCCCTTCCGTGAGATGTGGTCCCTTATAAGCCTTTGTAACTATTAGAACTTTCTGGCACCTATTGAGAATGAGCTATTCCATGCCTAGAAGCCTTCTGTACCACTCTCACTAGGCCACTATTAGTGATTTGAGCATGTAAATGAGGCAGCAGTTCCGCATTTTTCTTTAAAAATGTCTGATTGGGGCAACAGGTACTAGCTAATTTATTCTCTTACCTTTACCTGAGATTACGGTGAGTGTAGGGGTGAGATCTGGGAAGCAGAGTGATCAAGCCATGGCATAAACATAGATTCTGCTTGCCTTCTCCATGAAAACTATCACTGACCTCGCTGTGTGGTGTCTGAGCAGGCTGTGACAGCAATTTTAACACAGGAATTTCAAAACTGAGCTTGTAAACAGCAGCCTCAATGGATTAAAGATTAATTTTGTTTGGTGCTTCATATGCAGAACAACGCACATCTACTAGATGTATACACTCTGAGATGTTTGCTAAAATGCCAGATGCACCTTAATTCATCTTTAAATTTTGTTTATTCTAGAGGGGGGAGGGGCAGAAGGCAAGACAGAGAGAGAGAGAGAGAGAGAGAGAGAGTCATAAGCAGGCTCCACCCTCAGTGGAACCCAATGCAGGGCTCGATCCCACGACTCTGGGATCATGGCCTGAGCCGTAATCAAGAGTCTGACGCTCAACCGACTGAGTCACTGAGAGGCCCCCACCTAAAATTCCTCTTAATGTTTCATAGCCACTCTTTGCAAAAAGGCTTTTGGGACACTCATGGCGTATTTGCACTAGCTTTTTCCTAGTCCCTCAAGACTTTATGCCCAGATACCTTTTTGTGGCTCAGATCAGTTAATTGGGGTCTGTGCTTCCTTACACCACTTACCTGGCCTTGATCCTCAAATTCAGTGCCCAGTCTCCTTGCTGATCTTACCCTCCGGCATCTGCCAGGCTTATTCTATGGTAGTTAAACTTGTAGAATGAGAATATGGGCTTATTAGCCTCTTTCCTGTTTTATCAACTCGACCCCCTCACCTGCCCTCTGGTTTCTCAAGCCCTGACATGATCTTTCTCTCCCAGTTCAAATGAGACTGTTGCTTGAAGTTAAAAATTTAGTTGCAAAGTCTTTATGTAGGCAAAGCCGCTAAGACAAAACAGAGCGATAAAAATCATTCACATTTTACTTTTATACGCTTTGCTTGATTTTCGCATGGAGAAATCTGATGTCAGTGGGAACCGAGGCCAGAAGGTGAAGACAACACTGAGTCCTCTTTGGGGACAGATAGAAATGTAAACAGATGTAATTAAAAGATTGCAAAATTCTGCTAGAAGTGTGAGCAGACAATGGGTCATAAAAATGATTATTACCAGGTTCTCCATGGCTTGAAATAGTCAAAGTCCATTTATTTGGGAATGCTTAAGATGGTTTTTTTTTTTAAATAAGAAAACTTTTTACTGCTATATTCTGGAAAATGTTGTGCATGTCTTCTCTGCATATTGAGAAGATTTTCAACGGCCGCGTCTGAATTTATTTAAATTCTCACACTTACATCTTCACATCTGGAGAAGGTTAGGTTTAGAAGACCTGTCTTTTAAGTCTCCAACCAACTTCACTGCATTTGCATTTGTGGCTTTTCTTTCCCCAACAATGCACATGGCTCAGGTAAAGAGGAGGTGTGAAGACCTAGGAATAGGTTCTGAGATTTTTTTTTTGACTCTTCAAACTATCTTAAAGTTTCAAACTAGGCCTAAGTTCACACTGAGTTTCCGAGCTTGTGTACAGTTAATTTACTGTTCTACTTGTCTTGATGTCAGACTGGTGTTTTTGTTTGTTTAATGTAAGTCGTCTGTCTAATCCCATTTCGGGGAAACAACGTTTCTGAATGTAAATCCATCTTACTTTGATTTAGTACTTTTCCAAGACCAGGCCTGACAAATCAAGGCCTAGACCTTGACAACAGAATAAGTTTTCCAAAGGTGCTTTCCTCCACCTTTAAGAGAAAAGGACTAAGACCTTTTCTAGGGGATTCCTTTTTTTCTCTTCTAAAGAGCAACACTGAGAGTGAGGGGAGTTGGCAAGATCAGAAACTCAGCAGAGCCCCTTTGTCCGGAAGTAAAACTGTTGAGCCTAAATCCCTGAGGTCCTGCAGGTAGAATACTATCAGCGTGATTATTCATGTTGCTTTTCTATTGGTAAATCAAGCCCCATTTTTGGAAGGGAAAATTTAAGTGGAGGTCCCTCGGAGGCACTTTGGACTGTGTGTCAAGGGACTGTGGCAAGCCCTAATCACCCTGAGTCTCACTTCTCACACATGTGAAGTACTAGCAATGATGGCTACCATTTATTGAACAATTACAGGGTGTGAAGTTCTTCTCAATTCTATTTCTAATCCCTACAATAGCCCACTTGAGAGTCTGAAAGAATTAATTTAGTGAAATGTGTATAAAAATGCCTGTCATGCTATCTAATGTTCTTGGGAAAATCAAATAGGATAATTTATATAAAAACCATCTGAAAATTGAAATTACCACTCCCACTGGAAAAGATTCTTGGCTACCTCTCTTATAATCAATTTCATAGCTATTTTTTTCATAATTCAGTTGCTCTCAGAGGAAAAAGAAATTGTGTAAAGATTGAAAGTCTTAACAAGAAACAAGTCAAAATAAGAACATATTGATACACATTTTCCCCTGAGTAACAACTTGGAAAAATTCAGTGTAATACTTTCTGATGGATATCATTAACAGGAAATTATGGAATTAAGATACTTACGTATGGCGAGAAAAAATTTATATTTGTCTTTGGAACTCAATAACTACATCACTAATTCAAGAAAAGTAGCCAAGAATCCTTCCATTTCTTAGCTATAGTAAATAATGTTAAGGATGAACACGGAGTTCATTTTTTGAGTTAACATTTTCATTGCCTTCAGATAAATATCCAGAGGTGGAATTGCTGGATCATAGGGTAGGTCCATCTTTAATTTTTTGAGAAACCTCCATAGTGTCTTCCATAGTGACTGTACCTGTTTACCTTCCCACCAACAGTGCACAAGGGTTCCCTTTTTGCACATCCCCCGATATACACACTCTTGTGTATTCCTTATCAGGAGCTGTAAAAAATGAGACCAATCAGCCTCTTTCACTGATAGCAGTAGAAGGTGCAAGACACCTTGGTCAGAGCTAAAAGATAGATTATTGTTACTCTTAGTAGTGGTAGTTGCCAGAGAATTAGCATGTTTACACTAGCTACATAAGTCTCAGTCCTCACAGACTGAGAACCATATTACACCTGCAGGCATAGTAGGTGATGTTACAGGAGAGGAACTCCAAGCTAATAGAACCCAAATCTTTTATTACAAACAGTAAATCTGCTTACTGCTCTGAAGGGAGACATTGGTTTTCTTATACGGGCCTTTGGCTTCAGGAGACACTGAATCTGGTTAGTATATAGCTATCTTTGAAAAGGTATTCCAGAACAAAGGCAGTTAAGTGCCTCTGCTTGCAAGAAGTGCAGAAATGCAAGAGACCCGTGGAGAATTTTCTCCCAGAAGTTATTTCCAGTTACTAGCTGAGATTTCTCTTTGTTTACTGTGGTATATATTCCTTTTCATTGTAAAAATGAAAAAAAAAAGAATGTTTATTTTTGAGAGAGAGAGACAGAGCACGAGCAAGGGAGAGGCAGAGAGAGAGGACACACAGAATCTGAAGGAGGCACAGAGCCTGACATGGGGCTTGAACTCACAAACCACAAGGTCATGACCTGAGTCGAAGTTGGACATTTAACTGACTGAGCCACCCAGATGCCCTCGTTATAAAAATTTTAATGTCATTTCAGTTCAAGGACCATCCCCTTCCCTGATCCATCATGGACTAAAAATCTTCCGTCCTGAGCTCTTGGAAGAAGGCAGCAGGTTCTGGCTCAAAGAAACCTCATCCTCTTCCCTTACTAGCTACTTATTCTCTGCTATTGGGGGCAAGGTGGGCCAAAAGTGTTGGTGAGAGACAAATGTCTGGCCTCACTCTGGTACTGCCTGCTCTCATCTTCTCCTAGTATCTTTTATTAATATGATGGTTAGGTGATATATGGGCATATTTTTTTTCTGCGCCTTTTCATTTTTCTTCTCCTTTTCCTCCCCAAAGGACAGCCTTGACTCCCTTGGACAGGCCAAAGGTACAGAATCGTCGATCCTTTCTCTGGTATGGATGCCTAACCACTGTGACCTCTTGAGCAGCTCTGCAGCTCAAGCCCACCACTAACCTTCATGCTCAAACTTTGCATGTAGCATCAGGGTGGCTCAATCGGTTAGGTGTCCAACTTCAGCTCAGGTCATGATCTCACGGTTTGTGAGTTCAAGTTCTATATCAGGCTCAGAGGCCTGGAGCCTGCTTCAGATTCTGTGTCTCCATTTCCTCAAAATTAAATACACATTAAAAAAAAAAAGAACCATTGCAATCCTCTCCCATACTCGTAAAAACCTGCAGAGAACTGGGTCAGGAATAAAGTTGCCCCATCTTCTTCCCAGATACATGGGCCCTTGAAAACCAGAAAGCATAGCTCATTCCATGAAACCTCCGTGCCTCAGAAATCTCTCTACCAGAAGAAAAAAACATGTCTCTATTTTCAAATTTGAGGATGCATTCGGGCATCTTTAATTTTTCCTCATACTTGAAGGAAAGCAACTGAAGGAAAGCATACTCTAAGCATTTCAGAATGTTATTCCGAGAATTTTCTCACTGGAATGTTCTTTAGTGGTGGCTTGAGTTGGGCTATTTTTGTCTCTGCATCTCAGAAAGCCTTGAACTGGGAAGGACAAGTTGCCAGGCATCTCTTTGGGCAGGCACTCTCCAGTTTTTATGATAGATTTTCAGTGCCTAATGTGGCTTTTGGGAGGGAAAAGCAACACTGCTCCCATGTATGCCAACTAAGCAGTGGTAGTAAGACTGCTTCCGACGCTTCTCCCAAGCTTAGAGGCTGGAGCCCACTCTGGACATCTCTCTGAACCTCAGAAATTGAATGCTAATAAGAATTTGTCTAGCTTTATTTCTCCACTGAAATTTCTTTCTCTATTATTATTATTATTACTATTATTATTTATTTTAGAGAGAGAGAGAGAGCAAGGGGGGGCAAAGGTGGAGAGAGAGAGAGAGAGGGAGGGAGAGGGAGAGAGAGAGAGAATGTCAAGCAGCATCCACACTCAGCGTGGAGCCCAACATGGAGCTCAATCCCATGACCCTGGGATCATGACCTGAGCCGAAATCAAGAGTTGGACACTCACCTGACTGAGACACCCAGGCACCTCCCTTTTCTGAAATTTCTAAACAAAAAGAAAAGTCATATTCAACATTTTAAATCAAAAGAAAAATTCACAATATAGATATACACAAAGATAATCTATATGCACTGGGTTAATGTATCTTGTCTTTTTTGTTGTTGTTAAACCCTGCCCCAAATGCTTTTTGAAAAAAATGGGTTATTAGAATATTCCATTCATAAAGCAGACATCTGTGTACATAGCATGCAGACATTACCCTTATCCTCCTAAGTTTTCTATTTATCTGAATTACTTCTGGATTAGGGATTCACATGAGAATCATAATTAACAAAGGTAGATCCAGGGAGAGAAGCTGAGGAAGGGCTGGAATATCATGTACTCCAGATATATTTTCAACAATTTCAGATAAAGGTCTTAGTTTTTCTTAGTAATCCTTTTTTCCCCTGCCTCACTGATTCTCAATGAACTACTCTAATGACGTGAAGCTTTTACAACTCTTCTCAAGTCCAACATCATAAGTTTCTTTCACTTACACCTCTTATTCCTTCTTGTTCACGTAAATAAGGATCACCTATGCCGTTTGTTAAGATATCCAAGCCTCAGGGTGCCTGGATGGCTCAGTTGGATAAGTGTTTGACTTTTGCTCCGATCATGATTTCATGGTTCCTGGGTTCAAGCCCTGCTTTGGGTTCTGTGTTAAAAGCTCAGAGCCTGGAGCCTGCTTCAGATCTTGTCTCCCTCTCTCTCTGCCTCTCCAGCACTGGTGCTCTGTCTCTCAAAACAAATGAATGTTAAAAAAAAATTTTTTTTTTTTTTAAAGACAGCAGTGTCAAGCATGCAGTTGTTTCAAGAGCTTGAATTGTAAAAAAATTGTCACGTGATTCTAACGTAAGTGATACATCGGTCCTTCTCTTTTCCCTCCCATATCAGAATGGGTAGCATTCTTAAAAGTGCAAATTCTGGAAAAGCATTGGATTTAGAGTCAGCCAGATGTGCTTTGCAATCCTGATCCTGTTAGAAACAATTTCTTTTTTTTGAAAGAAGATTATCTTTGGTGGCATCTAAGAGAAATTAACTGGTAATCATGCCTAAAATAGGATAATCAAAAGGGTCTAGTTTTCTATAAAGGGTGAGAGAGTAAATATTTTCAGCTTTTCAGTAAATATTTCAGCAAGTAATATGATCTCTATTACAACTGTTCAACTCTGCTGTTGTAGCGATATATAAGAGCAGCCATAGACAATAAATAGGTTAGCAAATGAGACTGATTGTGATCCAATAAAACTTTATTTACAGAATCAGATGGTTGATCAGATTTGGCCTGCAGGCTGTAGTTTATTGGTCCCTCTATAGAACATGAAAGTAACACAATTGAATTTATAAATGTGTAAATTATTAAACATGATTTGGTGATTAGTTTTATAATTATAAGTAACATTTTTTAAAAGATACAAAAATCAAAAAAGCCTTTGCTCATGGGAACATACTGTGGAGAGATTAACCACCCCCGGGCCAGATTTTGCACCTCTAATTGCTACTAATTGCTAGATCCTTATGATGTGGTGTCAGTTATTTTTAAAAGGAGAATGTGTCAGAGTAGATTACTTTTTCATTCTTCACTCCATCCATAGTTACTGAATTATAAATCTATATTCCTTGGCATGTAACTCTGGCAGTGCTTTTCTATAGTTGGAGGAGCAGTCTTTCCCACTCCTTGACAAACGGTGTTTTCGTGTGGCTATCTTTGGTCAGGGGGATATGAACATATATGACATAAGTAGCTTTATATCTGCCTCATGATTGGCTCTGCAGTTTAGAACTTCTGGCAGCAGGGGGAGAAGGACACGCTTGGGCGAGCCTCCGGTCTCATGAGGAGGCTGTCAAACATGTGGTGTGGAACCACCCCGGGCCTGACCAAGCTGACTGCAGAAGCAGGAGTGAGTCCATTTACGACCCGTGGAACCATCCAAACAAGCCCAGCTCAGAAACCCTTCAGCCAATGTGCAGATCAATGAGTAGAGGTGATACAGTGTTTTAACCCAATTTTGTTTCAAGAATTTGAATTTTTAACAAATTTTTCATATGATTCTGATGCAAGTTGTATATTTGGCTATTTTCCCTCCTATTCAGTTTTGGGATGATTTTTTAATGCAAGGTTAGCTGGTAAAGGAGTAATGTTGCATATGTATTACAGTCAGACAGACACATCCATATACACACACATGCCAATACGTCTAACTGGCTTAGAACTTGCATTGAAGTTTCCTTCTATTTCTTTAACACTTTTTTTCCTTTCTCCATGCTGGTGTTAGGAAGTGACGTTAGAGAGGAAGGCAAGAACCAAATAAAATGATGGGTGCCAAGTTATAATTCCGTAGCCATAAGAAGTCACTAAAAATTTTAATCAAAGATATCTCTTGCTTATATTGTGGTTTTAAATGGTTATATTAGGGGCACCTGGGTTCAGTGGGTTGAACATCCGATTTCGGCTCAGGTCATGATCTCACAGTTCGTGGGTTCGAACCCCGGGTTGGGCTCTGTGCTGGGAGCTCAGAGCCTGGAGCCTGCTTCTGATTCTGTGTGTCCCTTGCTCTCTGCCCCTCCCCTGCTCATGATCTGTCTCTCTCTGTCTCTCAAAAATAAATAAATGTTAAAATTTTTTTAAATAAATAAATAAAATGGTCATATTATTGGGGTGCCTGGGTGGCTCACTTGTTTGAGTGTCCAACTTCAGCTCAGGCCGTGATCTTGCCGTTAGTGAGTTTGAGCCCCATGTCGGACTCTGCGCTGACAGCTCAGAGCCTGGAGCCTGCTTCAGATTCTGTATTTCCCTCTCTAACTGTGTATTTGGACTCTCTCTCTCTCAATAATAAGTAAGCATTAAAAAAATAAAATGGTCATTTTATTAATCAGATGTATAGAAGTACAATTTTATTTTCCATAAAAGAATTATTTTTGCTCATAGTCCTTATCTGCTAATAGAAAACTTATATACTTCACCCTGCAAGGCAAACCAGTTTCTTCTGGTTTAGAACTTAGTCTCTTTCAGATGAGCTGGCTAAATCAAAGACTTTCCCCTGTGCTAATTTTCCCATTCCACATCACCCTCCTTCCTCACCTCTTCCTGGAGGGTATCTGAGGGGAAGGAGAAATTTCTAACACTGAGACAGAAGGGGCTCCACTATTGATAAAGCTGTTCCCTTCCCCGCGGAGCACATGGTGCTATTGCCACAGTCATGGTCAGGCCACAGTCCCCAGTCAAAAGGCCTACTCCTGACTGCTTTCCCAGTCCTAATCTCTTGTGGCTTCAGATCCGCAGACCTCTTATTGTTTCTTTCACATGCTCCTGACAATCAGAAACTTGTGAACCATTTTACCCACAAGGCTGTGGGGAATTAGAATCAAGGGTTATCTTGGTTCCATTCTTTCTGCTTGAAATACATTGCATGACTGACTGGAGGCACTCTTTGAGAGATGTCTTCCCAAAATTCAAACATAGAAGGAAATATAAACTTCTGTTTTCAGCTGGGTTTGAAGGTTATTAAGAAGACAGAATCTAGGATAATGCTTCTCAAACTTAATACACACACGAATCACCTAGTAATCTCTTTAAAATACAGAAGGTCTGGATTGAAGCCCCTAAATTCTGTATATCAGCAAGCTTCCAGGAAATGCAATAATGCCAGTCCATGGACCATACATGAGAAACAAGGATCTCATTCAATTCCAGAGCATTTGGAGACTCCCTGGTGAAAGTTTGAAGTAGTTTACCATCCTCTAAACTGGCCTTGCCGACTGTCCAGGGAACTGTTACAGACTTCTCCTCCAACTACCCTCAAACCCTGAAAATTTACTTTCAAGGTATCATTCAACACCCTGTATTAAAATTACTTTCTGTTTCTCTCAATTCCTAGAAACAACTCTCTATCTGTGTCTAATTCTTTGGTGCTGCTTTTACCTGATCCCATGGAACATAGAATATTCTCAAATAGCTTATGATGAATGATCTGTGCTCTCAAGTTCAGTGTGCAAAATATGCAGTATCTTTACCAAAACTCTGGGAATGAAAGAAACAAGTCTTCATCAGCTGATTTTCTTTCATTTATAACATAGAATGAATAGCCTGGCCAGTTGGTTACTGGATTTTAAGCAAATATAAAAGAAATGTAAACATAATACATAAAGCTGAAAGAAATTATTTACCTTCCTCCTCCCCGCCCTCATCTTGTACCCCTTGTCTCATAGTAGCTTAAGTGTTAAAGTTAAAGTTGAAGTGGTTAAGTGTTAAAGAGTAAAAACTAAAATATTATAATTAATCTCTGATTGAATTTTGATACAGTATATGTTTATAAGATCATAATTCATCTTAAAAGTTTATATGCTTATTGTTCTTCTTAAATGATGAAGAAGCATAATATAAGGGGAAATTTTGGAGTCTATACTATTTCTATAAACATAGTCTTTTTCAAAATATGAAAGTAATTATTATATTCTGGGTTTTCTGTCCAGCATGCAAACAACCAGTTGATGAGGTAAGAAGTCGAGTGAGAGAGGAGAAACTGACCCAGGTATCGATAATGCATTTCCAAAGTAAAATTTGCAACAGAATGTGTTTAGATCATGGTATTAATCTATGAATGATATTATTATCATTAAACTATTATTTCCCAACTGTATTTAATCTCCCCTTGGTGTCCTCTATGCTACATTTGATTTAAAGATCTAATCCAAAATATAGAATTCTTTTTGCTTTACATAGAAACATCAGTGGCTTTCGAATTATCCAAGACAAATCACCAGTATGTAAACTTGTTTGAATAATTTTCAAGTGATTCCAAGCTACTAATAAATAGAATGTGGAAAGTTTTACCTTCAAATTATGAACTTGCAAAAAATTTGTAAAGAACTGAATATAAGGGGGGTATGGAAAATATTTGGTCACTTAAATGATAGGTTTCAATGCCACAAATGCTATAACAGTACTTTGTACTTTACTTTTTTTTTTTTTTAACTTCTAGGCAGACAAACCACTTTACAAACAGTAAACCCAGTATCTCTTTAAAGTAGGACTTTTTTTTTCCCCCGGGGCATCATTTACAGATTGATAACCCCAGGCAAGAAAGGAAGTGTTTTCTTGGAGGCAGGTGAGGTACTCTCCCTGTTAGAGTAGTTCTGAAAATAGTAACCGCAATTCTGCCCTTTTTTTTTTTTAACTTTTCCTCTCTATAACTGTTAACTATAATAAAACATACCAAAATGTTTTTCTTAAATGGTGATTCTTGTCTGCTATTGGGGTTTTATTAATAGTTTTACTGTATTTCATTTATTGTTTTGAGGAGAAAGAATTTGGGCATCTCTTTTCCACCACCCAATGTTATTTTCAGCAACAGATGGTTTTCTGTTATTTGACAGTGTTCTGGAAACCACCTATTCATTCGTGTTTGATGTGGGCAGCCCACTGTGGTGAACTGAAGACCATCATTACGGTTTGTGTCGTGTTTACATTTTGTTGAGCGGGGGTTTCATATTAGTGGCTACTCTGGGAGATGTCTTAGGTAATCATGGTGGAAAACAGTAGAGGGAAGTCTGTCTGAGTGACACAGCGCTAGCCTGGAATTCTCAATCTTGCCTTCGAGGGAACGAACATGTTCTCACCACATTCATATCTTTTCCCACACTATCTCCCGTGTAGAGAAAATGTTTTTTCATGAGGACAAAAAACTATGCCTTTAGTCTCTAGAGATTTTATGTTTATTAATTTCACACGTTGTAAAAAAATATTTTCCCTGAAGACTAAATTATATTATTCTTAGATTCCACTTGTTTGCCGCTCCCATTAATTTATTTATTTAAAAATATTTTTTACATAGACAAAGGGACTGTGGCTATGTCCCAAGATCCTTAGGCGGTTCTCCCATTAAAGTTATCTATTCTGTTTGTGACATGATAGCTTAGCAGGACACAGTAGGCCATTAGGAAAATAAGCAAATTCTTATCTGGAAGTCATTAACTAGAATCACTCATTCTCTTTTTTTTCTCTTGCCTGGAAGTTGGTTCTTTTCTCATCCTGGAAAAATATTTTGATAGAGAATTAAGTGCTGGTGAAAAGTGAATATGTGGCAGATGGACAGGAAGGGGGAGGGGATCAAACCACACGAGTCTCCGTAATCACTGAGGGTGGGGGCGGGTAACAGAGACAGGGGCAGTGACCAGCTGCTGGCATTATCTGAGTTCAGTGCTTATGTTTTGATGAAGTAGATCCACAGCCAATCCATTCTACCTCATTGAAAGGCTTCTAATCCATATTACATAATAGATAGAGTTAAGTAACAGAATTTTAAAACACATGATGATCCGTGGAAATCACCTAGACCTGCAAATTAAAATGAGCCATTGCAAATCCAACAAGTCATATAAACTCAAGACATTAAGTTAAGATGATACTCGTAGTGCCAATATCCATTTCAAGGAAATATCCTGGCCCAAAGTCATTAATAGCAGAGAGTCCCTCCACCAGATTCCCTGCTGGTGTCCATAGCGCATACATAAGCAGAATCTGAACGATCTTCTCAGTAGAAGGAAAATATGCTTTTCTTTGGAAAATCATGTCAGTTTTTTAACATTACAGAGCCTTGTACATGTGAGGAGATTAATCATCATAACCCTTCATGTTTTCACAGATTTGTCATTTATAAGTAAATTGTGATATAAATATCCATTTCATATCCACATGCCAAAGTTGGTAGTTCCTTTGTTTAGCCATGTTACACAAAACAAGCATGAAGTAAAGCTAGGTCTGTCTTCCAATTCTAAGTCAGCACCCCACTCCTGGTATTCATTGACTAAGTTTAGAAGCTGAGTCAACATCATAATATAAATGGTTTAGTGACCCATTGGGTTGCAAAGGCATCATATTTTAGAACCCATGTTATTTCACTTAGGTCAAAGAGGCCTGATTGAGAGTCTGGGGCCATTGAGCCAACAGGCCCAGTGCTCTGTGATGTTTTCCTGGAACATTTATGGTCTATAGGCACAGGGTTGTGATGGACATCTACCAACTCCCACAGAGATTCCGTCCCAATGCTCAGGTTCCACTGAGCTCCAGAGTGAAGGAGGTACACAGATTTCGAGCCAGCAACCATGTAGGTGGGTAGTTCCCCCCACATCTCCAATTATGAGAAGACAATGAGGGGACAGTTTTTAGAGGACGTTTCACTTTCCTTCCTGACCATGTCCTAAAACACATCATTGCTGACCTCAACCATCCTCTGAGGGAAAAGGCCAGAGAGTGGGTTTTACAGTAATTTGTGTACAGTCTTGTGCATCAGAAAAATCAAGAATGATGTGTCCTTTAGATAAAATCGCTATCACTGAAATTAGATTAAAGAGAACTTAATGAGACTGTGCTTGTTGTTTATAAATACACCCTAAGTGTTGCCTCTCAAGCTAATGTATAGATGCCTTTCAAAGGGAAAGCTTGTTCTCACAAGCTGGAAAGAAGGGGACTATGGATCCAAATTTGAAATTCCCTGACTTAAGAAGGTATCTTTCAGGTCCAAATGATGAAGGCAAACATAAAGTTTTGGCCTTGTATATGATAACATTGTCTTTTTAACAGAGTAAAATCCAAAGAAAAGCAGGGGAAAACCCTACAGATCTTATGGATCCCTAAAGCAGGCCTGTACTCAGGATGTCTATATGAATAACTTGACAATATACCCTGTGAATACAGCACTTAGTACATTGCTGAAAGAATTCATAAATTTTATAAAATTGCCTAATTGAAACTTCATGATGCCATAGAGCCTGTAGGTGAGTATGGCTCAATCTGCTTTCCTATTAACTCAACAATGTACATGATTCATAATAACACATTCATATTGTAGCCGTGACATATTCTAGCATCAGACAGAAATCAGTGGGAACAAATTACTAGATTATCAGTGAAGAGGAAATTGTCACTGGGCAACATATTGTAAGACCTGTGCCAGATGGTGAACTTTTGGGGGAAGATTGATAACAATGGATACTGGACATGGGAGGAAAGTCCATGATTCCTTAGTTTATAACACAATATTGAGAAATTCATCATCTGATTTCCTGCTGAACTGGCTATTTAAAAGCACCCATGGGAAGGGAATGAGGTAATGGTGAAAGCCTTTTGAAATTCTCCAAACTGTCTTCATTTAAAGGAACCAATACAGAGGCCTTGGTTTTAATGGAACCATTTTCTAGAATACTGAAGAAATAACATGTGGTATATCATATGAAGGTTTTTATTTTGCTCCAGCAGGTCTCAGTTTTTTGAGAGCCCCACATTCAAAAAAAGATGCAGAATTCAGAGAGGGAGTGAGGAGAGAAACGAAGGAGATCCAGCCACCCTCTCTGTCATGACCCTATGCAGACTAAAATTTGGTGGTCCAACAAACCAGAGCGAAATGCTACTATCGCCACACTCAGGAAAGGAGGAAGATCAGTTGGTTAGATTGTTGATTGGGCTTCAGTTAAAAATCAGTCCTGTGTGAGATAGTTCCATCCCATCTCAGGATGCTGATTCTCCAATTCTTGACAGCTTTTTCATAAGCCCTAACTGGACTACAGAGGGGCGAGGTATTCTGGCATCATTGTAAATCCATCAATGTGTTGCTTTAAATATGTCAATTCTATGTATACAGAAAGTATGAACGTATTTAAGAATTGTTTGTTATTAATCATAATAGCTGTATTTTACTGAGTGCCCTCTATGGACCAGGTGCTATACTAAGAGCCTATACACCTCATCTCAATTAACCCTGACACTGACACTGGGAGTAGATATCAAAGCAAATACGGGGGCCGCCCAAGTATCATAGCTAGCAAGTGGGAGACACGGACTTGAAACCAGTTCATCTGTTTCTTATTCTTACATTCAAAGCCCCTTCATTATCCTACTATCCCATTGTTTTCTATTTATTTATAGCCATCAAGCCTAGGCGTTGTATTCCAAGAGGGTTTGTTAATTCATAAGCTAATTTAGGTCACAGGTTTTAAATCTAGATGACAATTGAAACTTTTGGGATTTCAAGTCCAGTTTCAGAAGGCTTTCTTTGGCTACATTATTAAAGAATTCTAGCAAATATGGCTTTCCCTTTTTCTGTACTATTGATAATCACATGGAAAGACTCCATATGAATGATATAAAGATTCATTGGAGATACACACACACACACACACACACACATATACATACCTATACATATATATATATAGAGAGAGAGAGAGAGAGATGATTTTAACTCAAAACTATAAATCTTGGCCTGTGATATTGAAAGAGGAAATGAAACTTTTAATAAAGTTGCTTGGTCAGCCATAGCCTAGATGTCAGAAGCATTAAAGTTCAGAATAAGGCTGGAGAGGTAGATGGGAGTCAAGCACAAGCACACACACAGACACCAGACATATGCACACACACTCACCAAACCACTAGGAACCTAGGTGGCAGGATTTCATTAGCAGAGGGCTCACAAAGGGTTGATAAATTAATAAAGTGAGTGACGTCTTCAGGCTACCAAAATGGCCCCAATGTTTTCTTGGCTCCTCCAGCTATGTCTACCGTATTCAGTTTCAGTTCTGGGCTTCACATTTTAAGGAGACCATTGCAAGTCTATAATATCAGAGGACAGTGCAGGATGATGGAGATCTAAAAGTAGTACTAATAATATTAAAATGGCCAAAAACTCTGGATGACTTTAGGAAAATGAAAGAGAAGCTTAGGGAGGTGAAAGACAATTGTCACAGAGTATTTGAAAATCTATTATGTAGAAGCAAGAAAGGATTTAGCGTTGCATGTTTCCCAAGGACAAAAGTAGGGCCAGTGGGTAAAAGCTACAGAGAGGTAGATAGCCAGCTCAACTAGGAAGAACTTTCTGGTCATTAGTGCTATTCAACAATGGACAAGGCTACCCTCAACTCACAAAGAATGGAGCAAATGAAAGGTACTGTCCAGGGCAGAAGAAAAACAAGGTGAGAGAAGGTTCTAGAGAAAGCAAGGTGAGTTAACAACAAAACCATAACCGAGTCAGAGTTATAGGGTCTGCTTTGGAAATTAAAACTGTTACATCCAGGAAAGTTTAAATATGGGTATGCTGGAAGTAGGGGGTTAAAAATAGACTTCTTTCCACCTTCCATGCAGAGTCATTTTTAAAAATTATTTAGTGGAAAAGTAAAAGATACAAATTTAATAATTTTTTTCTAAATTATTATTTTGGGATAAGACCCAGCCTAGTTATGTAAAGCATCGTGTATGATGCTGTTTGATCTTCTATTAAATTTTCTTGAGGAAATGCTCATTAGTGAAAATAACGCTATTGTTACTGGCCAAAAGGATAATATAAACTCAGAGTGATTTCTGTGGATTTGTTTTCTATTTAAGAATAGAGCATTCAACTTCATTAAAAACCCGTATTGTTTTAAATTAAATTTCCAAATAGACAGACTTGGGTGTGAATTCAAGGGAAATTTTTTTTGTGAAACTCAAAGACAAAAAAATGTAACATCCCAAACACAAAACATTCTAGTGGTTTTGTAAAACTGAAACATTTTGGGGGTTAATTATTGCCAAAGTTTTTAAAATAATGGTTTCTAACCACAGATGCCTTGCAAAACCCAACTGCAATTGAGCCAACCGTCTTGGTCATACATTAGTTCACAGCGACATCTTGTGGTCAGTTTTTACTTTTTAAAAAAGCATATGTAGGCATCTATGTAAAGATATACAGAAATATATATTATTTTGTGTGTAGATATATGCAAAGTACAGAAATATATCCTTTTATTATACTACAAAAATACCCAATTTATCCTTGCACTTCCAAATATATATATATGTGTGTGTGTGTGTGTGTGTGTGTGTGTGTGTGTTTATCCCCTATGCATATCTGTAATTGTTAAATTCCTTGTTTAAAATCACCACAAAATACAGCATGTATGCTTGATATAATTTGATGAGAATGGCACTTTATCTCCATGGTGTTCCTCCCTGAAAACCCATAACCCCAATCTAACCATGAAAAAATATCGAACAAACCCTTTTGAGAGGTAGTTTCCAAATAAACTGACCAGCATTCCTCCAAACTGTCAAGGTCATGAGAAACTAGGAGAACCTGGGAAGCTATCACAGACCAGGGGATGCTAGAGAGACATGACAGCTAAATGTAATGTGGTAGCTTGGATGGGATCTTGGAACAGAAAAGGGACATTATAGGAAAACAAGAGAAATCCAAACAGACTGGAGTTTGGTTAATGAATATGCACCAATGCTGATTTCTTTGACATACACACCATGGTAATGTAAATGTTAAAAATAGAAACTGGTTGAGGCCTATACGTAAATAGAATACTACAATATCTTTGCAACTGTTCTGTAAATCTAAACGTCTTCTAAAATTTTTAGGAGTTTATTTAAATTTTAAAATATTCCCAAATTATGAAGTATGATTGGATTTATTGGATGGGACATATCACCCTTTCCAAAAATAAGAACCAAACAACAAGAATAAAGGTTTGCTGATAGAAAAAGATGATAACAGTTCCTAAATGTTCCAGATCGTATGCAGTGAGTTTATATTGCTGTAAATATGCAATTAACAAAAACCTTATTTCTTTACAGAAAGAGGGCTTAGGGCTTAACCCTGGGTACCAACCATAAACAAGCTGATTTCATTATGGGGTTAGAAACACAATGGAAGTAACTTCTGCTACCTTTGATATTCTCTCCCACGCCTCCACCTTCTTCTTTTTTTTTTTTTTTTTGGTGTGTATTTTCTCATTTACGTTTATTTTATTTTATTTTTTATATAGTTTATTAGTTTTATATAGTTTATTACCAAGTTGGTCCATATAATACACAGGGCTCTTCCCCACAAGTGCTCCTCTCTATGACCATCACTATCCTTCCCCTTCCCCCTTCCCTCTTCAGCCCTCAGTTTGTGCTCAGCATTCAAAAGTCTCTCATGATTTGCCTCATTCCCTCTCCCTCTTTCCCTCCCCTTTCCCATTCCCGTGGTCTCCTATTAGGTTTCTCCTGTTAGACCTATGAGTGACAACAGATGGTATCTGTCCTCTGCCTGGCTTATTTCACTTAGCACGACTC